>NQII01000277.1:65149-212617 GCA_002778355.1 Clitarchus hookeri | reverse complement strand
TTTGGGTTTATGTAATGTAATGTTTTTCGCTTGCATCACATATTCTTTTGTGAGAAATTCTCAAGATTAAAAACTTTACGCTTGTGGAATATCCATGAATAATAAATACATTACTTTTATGATGGGTACGTGCATGTACGAACACATGTACACACACACAGTGGAATGTAAACATTGCCATCTGACTGCCACATGGCAATGTTTGCTTACCTTTGGCGGAAGGATACGAAATGGGCTTGAAAGTAGATCTTTAGCAGGGCTTCAAGAAAGTCTCTTCCAGTCATGAACCGACTATAGCCACCCATTTAAATCACTGTGCGGTGGTGGTGCCAAATGGGACTGAATATATGGAGTATGTTAGTTTTTATAAAGTTTGTAGGTACTAAATATATAATGATTACTTTCTTGCAGATTTTGAGATTTCAGTTTTTCAGCAGTGCAAGATTAGGATATGTTTTATTCCATTGCTCAGTGTCTAGTAGGCATACTTTTTTTTTTGGCAGTAACAGCACAAATGAGTTGAATTCACTTGAAAACTGTAACCTACCATAAATTTATATATATATATATATATATATTTTAATCTTTTGACTTCGATTTTTTTTTTTTAATTCCTTTGCACGATGCAAGCTTTGCTTCGACTTCTCTTCGCATTTTAAAAACGTACTTCACACATGCCTAGTTAATATTTACGTAGTGAAAATTAATTCGTCCTTGAAACAGTTTTAGTGATAAATTAAAATGATTGCCTCTAAGAAAAGACAAAAATTTTCATTAGCTGAAAAGTTAAACTTAATCGAGCACATGGACAGTAATCCCAGTAGAACACGCACAGCCATTGCTCGGAATTTGGAAATCCCAGAGACTACACTGAACCGAATCCTTGTTGCAACCAGGAGACAGACTTACATGAAAGATTTTACATACGTATTTTGCTTGTAGACAATTTTGTGTGCTTTGGTACCAGGAGACAAACTGCAACAAACAATTGTACTTGTTTTGCATGTACAGTAATCTTTTAGTAATTTACTAATTTTATGATTTTGCAACCAGGAGATAAAATTTCATAAAAGATTATGTATTTAAAAAAAATTTGGTTTTGGTAATTTTATAAAGTTGTGTGTTTATTATGGTGCATAATTTTACATCTTGTGATGTCTCGATTCTAGAATTTATGTTTTTCCCTCTTATAGTATTTTCCTGCTTAAAGTGTCACTTTCTTACGGACGCCCGAAGAACCTTATAAGAGGGTTCCACTATAAAACAAACAATTATTGTATAGGAGTATACTGGCGGGAGTGACGCATTGAAGCTCAAACACAAAAATAACACATGAAATGCAACAAATTGTTTATTTACAACGTCTNTGGCGGGAGTGACGCATTGAAGCTCAAACACAAAAATAACACATGAAATGCAACAAATTGTTTATTTACAACGTCTCAGCTAAATATCTTTTTACAGCAATGTTTATAATAATTGCTCAAAATAGCTACCACCGACAGTAATGCAAGCTTGGTAGCGTCGGTGGAGTTATTGGCAAACAGATTCAAATACACCGGGTATTTCATGCACGCCACCATTGTCAGCCAATCACGCCATATGTAGAGGTCGCCAAGCTTGTGTGACTGTTGGTGGATGCATTTCCAGCAACTGTTTTATCATTTTCTTTATAGAATCACTCAGTAAGTTTCCTGTTTTCTGGAAAATTAAATATTCCTTTATTGGTCTAATGATCCCATTTCTTCTTCTTTATTTTTGTAGTGGGAACAAATGCTTCACAACCATAAGGCCTATAAAAAAAATTCTGATTCTCTATTGAAAAATAATTAAATTGGTGTCTTCCCTGAAACTTAAGCACGACCAGTCAGATTGAGAATAAATACTGCTGCATTTGTTGCTTCAGCCCACAAACTCTTACTTAACTTGTTCCCAACTAACATTGTTTGGGTACATTATACAACAGTACAATTATCACATTCTAACTTCCCCATCTGTTCTGGAGTGTATGGACAGGTTTTTTCATGTGCTATTCCATGGTCCAGCAACACATGTTTGATGGAACTATTTAACTTCCTCCAATCCATTATCACTTCTTAATGTTTTCACAGTTAAACCAGTTTGTGTTTTAAACCAATTCAAATAACTGATGATATTGTGTTTCACTTCATATTTCAGATGCATGGAAAAAAAAAGGTCCTACAGTTTGAGAAATCACCCCTCAGAAGTAAATAATACAGATTTCTTCCGAATGATTCAAACTCCACGGAACCACCAACATCTTTATGTACTAGATCTCCAACATAACTCGCATGATCTTTGAGGTCAAGTTTTTACGTAGTAACTTTTCTTTAAAATATACCAAATGTTGGTGACCAAGGCTGACATGCCACATGTGTAATGTCAAATTTGCAATTGGTATGTTACAAATTACGGGAAGACATAGAATAAGACAGCCTAAAGACTTTGTATTATCATAATCTAAAACATTCAAACCACTAAACAGAAGTACGGACATAAGTGTTGTCCAGAACAAACTTTGCCTTTCCTTTGCTAAAAGTGATATCAATTTCTCTATTAGTTATGAGTTTACTAAAAAGTATATTAAATTTCAGAACTGGAACGTACAAAATGTTATCAAGAGTCTGTGTTTCTGTTAGCAAAAGCACAGCAGAACCAAAGACTGAAACGTCGATCGTGTTTCAGTTTGGAATCACGACTGGATGAGAACTACACACATTCTAATTTAGAAAAGATATGAAAATTCTCGGACACATGTTAAGTAGCACCCATACTATGATTCACAAATTTTCTATAGTATTAAATTTATCAACTGTTACTAAAACAGTAGCTGCTAGGTTGACATCTTTATTAATACAGGGTGGCGACAGGGCGGGAAAACTAGGAATGGTCGAATTTTAATGACCTGGAACAGTTAGGGAACCTAATTTCTACATTAATGCCTATCATTTACAAGGTCAAATGGACATGTGTGTCGGTATCTGTAGCTTGAAGCCACCAAAGCTAATAATTGTGGAAGCTACATGTCATCTTGATGAGGGAGGGAGGCTGGAAATTGGTTTATAAAACTCTGGAAAGGGGGAAGGATGCGGTCGCCTGAGCAAGCAAACAGTTTTGCAGTATGGAGCCAAAGTGGCCGTTGGTTGAGAAAATGCACAAAGGGGAAGAATTCAATCAACAGTCTGGCACTGCATCGCGGATATTGTACTTTTGAATGTTTCCCTGCCAATGAAGCGGGAGCAAAGAAAAATTTGTGTAGCAAGTGTTTAGGTTTCTTTTGTGCGATTATTTGTACATGTTTATAACAGTATCATACCTGACGGACGCACATGCGAGCTGGCAGTGATGCAAATCTGTTTTTTTTTTTCACTCTTACCTGTGTTTCAATATCAGTAAAGTACATCATAAACAAACATTTTTCTTGGATACCTCTGACTTCAGGGTATAGTCGCTTCATGACTGGAAGAGACTTTCTTGAAGCCCTGCTAAAGTCTACTTTCAAGCCCATTTCGTATCCTTCTGCCAAAGGGTAAACAAACATTCCCATGTGGCAGTCACATGGCAATNATAATGTGCGGGGAAATCACCAACATGTAATTTTAGCGGCTTGTGTTAACATGATAATTTCAGATTTTATGAGCATAATTAATGTATGCCATTGCAAATTGCCGTGGGTTGCCATACATGAACCTGGGCATGGGGCCTGCGTGTATCTGACACTTGGAGGCCTGGGTGAGGAATTATAAAAACCGTTCCCTGCGGATGAGAGTGGTAAGAAAACCGGGGAATAGCCACTTTTATCTAATAGGTGTCAGGGGGTGGGGGTGGTATCTGTCCGCGAGTTTTTATGTGCACTAGGCGGAAATCAGACACTGGCTTACCACATCCAGAGGCTGGAGCGAAGAGTGCTGAACTGGAGGTAGACGAGTTCTTGGAGTAGTTGTCTCATGCGCCGGTGTATGGGGTGGGGATGTTGATGCTTATCTGGTGAAATAATAGGTGAGATGAGTGGAGGCAGCTACCGCTCGTAATGCCTCCTGATCTTCCCTAGTTTGAGGTGTCGTGCTCGATCTTCGTGGGAGCAGCAGGCTGGTCTCTTTGCTAGCTTCAGTTTTGGCGAACTCCTCTAGTATGGTGGAAGGTGCATGACCTGGTTCGTGATGTTTAAATCGATAAGGGGGAGGATCACCCGTAGGCTGTGAAGTAGCGCGCCTCTCAGCACTGGCTTTCTATTTCAAACTGTTTTTAAAGGAAGAACGTAAATGGGTGGAGAAGCCGACTAAAGTGAAGTTAGCTTCGAATCTCCACTTTGAAACTATTGCCAACCTCTACTGAAGAAAGTAACTATGTCTCACGTCAGGGCGCCGGGGATGACATGACCCGCTCCGCGGAAGAACCGTTCAAGTGTAAAATGGTTGCGTCGCGAATACTGACAGGGATGCTCGGAAATTGCAAGTTTATATGGTTAAAAAAAAGAAAGCTAAGCATAGTAGAAACACCTCACCACCTGTGCTATGGTAACATGTAACTGAAGTATAAAAGTATGCTTAAAAGTCGGAGTACCGCGCACCTAGTCTCGAGATACGCTCTTCGGAAGAGCACCCTCTGTGCACCTTCTTGTTACAAAGTATCAACATACATTGTTAACTTTGAAGATTCACCTGATATGTTACTTGGAGGAAACCTCTTGCATATTGTCATATTTGCTCTCAGACCATCCATCCTTGAAATCAGCACATCTCACTTCGAAGCCATGTACTTTATTTGGCTGGGGTACTTCGTACTGCCATGATTCCCATGTCGATTACTGCTGCAAGAGAGAAGTTATTTTCAAAGAAGTAGCACTTAAAATGTTGGAATGGTTCAGAGGAGGTGGTTGTCTATACAGTTGGCGATGCAGTGACCACAACTGACAAACTGGATGACACATCTGTTGACCCTGTGCCAAACATTCTAGATGTCCGTGAAATTCTGGTAGAAAGACACCTCATTCGAAGACAAAGATGATAAAGCTGAAGAGTTCAGAATGCCGCAACCAAGAAGTCGATGGAATGGTTCAAGAAGTCGATAGCACTCGCGTAGGTCCCATTAGCTCTGGAGTTCCCGAAGCCACAGAAGCTAGACAAGGTGATCCAAACACATCCATCGATTAAATTACTAACCCCAAAAGCTAGGGTTATATGTGGCACAATGTAGTTTAACACACACCACCCCCAAGAAAAAGTACCTGTAATCAGTCAGAAGTTAAAGCTTTATGTCGGATGCTTTCGACATGACATCATGCTGTAAATGTTAGCACATCTCTTTAAAATATCTCTTCGAAAAATTGGTGTTGCTAGAGAATATCGCTTCGTTCCACCCAATTTTTCTTATGTCTATAAAAGCAGTTCGTACCATCATAAATCGTCCAGAACTTTTTTCTCCCATCGAGAGAACATAATGAAAATGACAACATGCTGTTCTAGCAGTCAGAAAATTTTATTAGCCATCGTGAACTTTGGAAAGCTTAAATCACTTGCACTTATTCTGCATGTTCGGCTGCTCCAAAGACCGTTTTCTTAAGTCTAGCATCTAAGAGAGTTGACCCTTGAGCAACTTAACAGTTTTCATATTGGAACAGTCTCTAACTCCCAAAATATGTGTGACGTGAACCACTCCTGCGTGGTCTGGCATNAGTTTTCATATTGGAACAGTCTCTAACTCCCAAAATATGTGTGACGTGAACCACTCCTGCGTGGTCTGGCATGGCCCCTGTCATCACGTCATCGGCCCACAGTCGCTACGTGTATATTTCATGATGTGTAGATTTGCAAAGATAATGTATGTGAAGTGTTCTATATAATTTTTTGAGTCTAATCAACACAATTAGTGATGTGGGAAATAAATAATCTTTATTTCAACCTGACCGTTCCGGTCGTAGAGTGTCCCTAAGCTTAACAGACCTAATTTCCCACATGCTCTACAAGGCACTACATAATTATGTTTTGTATTTAAATTAGTGCTTAATTTAGAACTCTTAACTCTCTACAGGAATAAGAAACCTCGCTCAGAATGTTTCAGTGTTTTATGTGTAGATGTTTCAAATTCTATGTTAATGAGGTCATTTAATTAAATTATCTCGGGTAGTGGCGCAAGCTCTCGGCAAAGACGTCTCTGACCCGCGCCATCTCCGGTAGTCTGATTCCCCGGATCTAAGGTGCTGCACGTGCATCGAGTCGCGGGGGACTTTCATGATATGTTCGGAGCACGTAACTACAATAGATTAACTTAATTTACTGGAACTTTTATTTAGTTTACAAAGTCTTCCTCACGTTCTCAACACCCCTCTGTCAGCTCAATTTGTCGACCCCGGAGGTTTAATTACTCGTGTAAGTTTTCGCGCTACTCTTGGCCTTTTTGTACAGTAACAGCTGCTGGCGAGCCTTGTGGGTCAGGTCGGCCTTAATTTGTATTGCCTACATGTAACGGTGCACACTATTCAACAATATAATTTACTTAATTAATTGTAACTTGTAAGTTCTCATTGTGTTGTATTCCGGGCCATGGCCCTATCCAGGAAGTCATCGACGCCTCAAGAAGGCGTCCTTCATTTATAAGGTAAAAGGTAATACTAAGGCATGCTGGGCAGACTGAATACCCCGGCTATATATTTCATTTTCCTGTATATTTGTAGTGTGTGTGTCAGGGGATACAGACACATGGTCGTTCGGCCCACGATCCTGATAACCGTGATTTTGTGTTCACCCAGTGAGCTGGCACCGATTCTATTCTAAATAGAAATATTCTGTAATATTTTGTCTTTTTCTTAACATAGTCACCAGACGACACCTGCATCAACATCTCCGACCACTCAGGTAATGTTAAATGGCTTGTCCAACTAGGTATGGCAAAATAAAGCGTAACAAACAGGTGTGTGCAAATCAGAAGAAGAAAGGACAGTCGCACTTAAAATTCTTCATTTGTGCTGCTTGACCAGGAAGAATGCATTGTGTGCCGCCAATTTGTGGTGTAGGTCAGGCTTGCATGGGACAATAGACTCTGACTTCACAGACGACCGGTCATCAGGCATGCACAACCGCACGACCGAGGGCTTTGCTCCACGTAGGCGAGTAGCCCGCGGACGGTAAAGGCCACTACCTTCCGGGAAGATGGTCCTCAATGAAAACTAAGGACCAGGCTACCGCATCTCGTCAACCGCGTATTTTGTGTGCAACCACGTCGTGTGATATACAAAATACCGTAAAGAAATGGAATGCAATCCAACTGTACCATCCGCCTTTCGCAAGTGTGATTAGTNTACGTGGGACTATAGACTCTGACATAGCAGCAGACAAGTCATCAAGCGCGCACAACCTCGAGTGACAGCGCCGCGGTAAACAACCGGACCGGGCGATAAGCTACACTTCCGCGAGGAGCCCGTGACCGGTAAAGGTCGCTGCCTTCTGGGAAGATGGTCCGCGATTACAACTAAGGTCGGGGATACCGCTTCGTGTCGACCACATGTTCCGCGTGCAACCGCATTGTGTGATATAGAAAAGACTGTTGGGAAATGGAATACAATCCATCTGTACCATTCTCCTATCGGAAGTGTGATCAGTGCGGAAAACCCCGAACAGTCAATCCCTTTGACAAATATAACATACACGCAGATATATGCAGGTGCCCGCCGACCGAATACGATGCATACTTCCTGCCCCCACTCATTTCCACAGCGGTCGCCTACCACTGCGCACGATCCACGTGTGCGGGGGTTGGCACATACTCCGTGCTCTGTGCTACATGCCAACGCGTAATACATACGAGTTGCTAAGACCACACAGAATGAGGTTAGCCTGCGACACCATCAGTTCCAGTACTTGCAATGCATGGAACAGTGGACAACAAGCCAGCCAGAACTCCCAGAGCACGAACTTCAGCCAGCAACAGGCGAGTACCCAAATAATAACCTGTGTGTGTCAGGAGATACAGCAAGGAGGTCGTTCGGCCCACGATCCTGAGAACTGTGACTTCATGCTCACCCAGTGAGCTGGCGCCCATTCTATTCGAAATAGGAATATTTTGTTATATTCAGATTTTCCTTAACATAGTCGCCGGACGAGGTCCTCATTACTATTCTCCGGCCACTCAGTTATGGTAACAACAAAGAGCAATAATTTATTGAGTTGTTTGGATATGGCACGTAGTTGAGAGTTTTGGAATGTTACAAGCAGTTATCGCTCAAAATTATTCGTCCTGTTACTTTAATGAGAATTATAGGCAAACATATATTAAATATATATATTTTATCACCACAATTTCCTTATCTTAAAAACCTGCAGAAGCTCAAGTTAAAAGAAATGCAAGGTGAAACCATGGCATCTGACAACCCAGATGTCCTTGAGGGCGTCGGTGTTGGTGGACGTGATAGTCTGCGCATGCCTGATACCAGTGATTGCCATCCTGTGTCGGCCGGGAATACTTCAGTCGCCGGTTGCCTGTGATTGAGTTACCTTGGGGTACCACTGCACCCGTTGTTGGCGCCTCCAGCACAGCCCTTTGGTCGTCATGATGGAATTTAACTTGCTTTTACGCATCCACCTGGATGTTGTCGGTCTTCCCTACCCTTCCTATCAATGTGTGGGGTCCACTACAGCATCTGGATGAAGTAGTCGGTCCTCCCCACCCTTCCTATCGCTGTGTTGGTTCCACTCCAGTGGGGGGCGAAGCCTGCGCAGAAATTGGCATGCTCTGCCGACTGCTGGTGTTCTGGCATGTAGAAATGATTAACAATTTTCAGCTCATTCGGGAGCCATGTGGTTTCTGGCAGCCACTGTTGGACATACCTTTCGCGTCGTTCCCTGGCCCGTTCGAACCTCTGCCGGTTGTGTCCTTCTCGTGTCTCCGTTTCTGAGGGTGATTACTTGGTGTTTATTGGTAATAATGTATACTTTAGTATTTCTTAGAGGTTGTCCAAATATCTTTACCCAACGATTCTTTACCATAATCAATTTTTATTTACGAACTTTTCACCTCTCCCTTCCAGAAATCATCCTTAACACCGAGTAGACCATCCACATCAATGAGCATGTCAAGATAAACATGCTTTTATTTTGAATTTTTTGTGGCAACTCCCTTGCGCTCACCCTACACTTTCTGAGCCACGTAGGCAAGCAAAAGCAGAAAGAGCTGCTTTTTGAGAGCAGAAAGTGAATTGCTCCTGCCACCGAACACCAAACGAAAGAAAAAAATGCTTCAATTATCACAAACACTAGAGATCATGAAAATAGCAGAAATACGATACCATGTTAATCATGGTAAGTACACCAACATATTCTTAACTTTTTTGACCCTCTATTCTGTCAAAACCTTTTAGTTGGTTTATAATAGTTCAAGTCAAGGTCACTCACCATTTATATCGCGGAACAACAGTTTACCAACCTCTTTCTTGCCCGACAAAATTAATTAATGCTCAGTTGGCTGAGTCATCGAACGAATAATTTTGAGCGATAACTGCTTGTAACACTTT
Organism: Clitarchus hookeri; assembly: GCA_002778355.1. Lineage (NCBI taxonomy): Eukaryota > Metazoa > Arthropoda > Insecta > Phasmatodea > Phasmatidae > Clitarchus > Clitarchus hookeri. The sequence continues at coordinate 203,091 of NQII01000277.1, read as the reverse complement.
CCGATGCTCTCGTCTACGCAGAATATTTAAAACAACTTTCTGATTTTATGCTCTTTATTGTTCGGGTGGTCATCGTTGAGAGCGAATGGGGCATTTTCTGTTCTTGACCCTTGCAGGATCTTGTCTTGCTCTCGAGAGCAGAGTGTAGCGCCATCCGAACAAACGTGTAGTGTAACTCCGGTTCTTTTTTTTTTTAATTAAGTTGCAACGAGCACCTTGTGAAGTGCATGGGTTATTAGTGTGGTTTGTTTTTGATTCGTTTTGCATTAGAGGTAAACCCTAATTATTTTGTAATAGTATAGACTTTGATATGGAGCTATCACTGTGTCTGTTACGTTTTCGTATGTTATGTACTTTACATAAATAATGGTTCCATATGGTTATGTTCGAATAGTATAGGTTAAGTGTCTGTTGCTTTCCGCGTATTCGAAAATTCATCGGTGCATCGACCGATGTACACCAGACGTTAGAAAATTACTGTTTTGGTTGAATCCGGTAAACCGATTAATCCACCAGTTCAGTCGGCCCGGAAATTCGGTGGATCTGGTGGATATGCACTAAAACATCAACCGATGAATTTTCGAACACTTTCTCAGAAAAATAAAGTTAACACACTCTCAACTTGTAATTTACAAGTATTCCTAAATATACAAAAGCGATTTGTACATCGAGTAATACAAATGGGCGATGACAACTTTAGAATTGGTGTGTAATGCCATTAATATATGCCTGAAAGCAGACGAAAATACTGCTAAAAATTAACCTGATGTTCGGAAAATGCGTTAATAGGTGTAGCGACCACTGATTGATCCGCAAATGAATTTTCGAAAACGCAGCATTGCTTGTCACTGGGCAGTTTTTCTGGCCTTCTCTTTGTGCGGTAACATTTCGTCAGTTGCTCTTTATGAGTCATCCTTGAAAGAGGGTAACAAATTGTGCACAATTTCCCCAAGTGGTAGAGCTAGTATTGCCACTCTCTTGTGTGTCATCATACATCTGGGCTCTGTTCGATTTCAGGCTGTGTCTGAATTCGCTGAGAGAGTACTCTCTCGCCCACTCTTGACATCAACAGAGTCCTCTCTGCTGTCCCAACTCATTGGAGAGAGCACGAGAGGGAGAGTGAACGACAATGTACACTTGTTGCTCACTTGCACCTTCTCTGGCAGTCATGTTGTTTCCAAGACTAATCTAGATAATTACCCATTGGGATTGTGAAATACCAACAATATTCCGTTTGATATGGAACAAATTATGATTGNTCTAATCTAGATAATTACCCATTGGGATTGTGAAATACCAACAATATTCCGTTTGATATGGAACAAATTATGATTGTGTCGAGCCTAGATCACTAGACCTTGGTGTAGGACATTTTTAAAAATTTTATTCACAATTTTACAATTCATTAAGAACATCAGTAATTAGAAAATGCATTTGGTCTCCTTGAGCATAGCTCTTTTTGATATTGTGTTCCCCATTTTGTTTAGGCTACTTGTGAAAACACTGTACATTTACTCTAGGAAAGTTAAAGGCCAGCAACATTTAATTTTTCACTATTTTTTACCTTTTCTGGCAGAGAAATAATGCTGAAGGCTTACTGAGGGCACAAGTCTCAATTCGCTAGAGTGAGCCAGTGTGTGCGAGCGTGAGAGTGAGCACTCAAGTTGTGACACGGCCTCACTGCAGTTTGCCCTTGACCCTTGAGCCCACATTCCCTTCATGACGGAGTGTGCATCTTGTGGATTCGGATACCCTTCTTATTCTTCTATTATATTCAGTCTACCTACACTCATCTGGACTTTCATTTGTCTGTTACTCACAGCTACCTATGAAAAAATCATTAGCGATCGGTAAACTATATCAATAAATACTTTCACANCATTTGTCTGTTACTCACAGCTACCTATGAAAAAATCATTAGCGATCGGTAAACTATATCAATAAATACTTTCACATGTCGTTAATTTCTTAGGGTGTATTCCTCCATCTTTAACACCTGTGAGTCAAACCACAAGATGAAGACAAATTTAATACTTAAAACAATAGAGCAATGTAAACTACCTAGGACTCGAGAAGGGTGACTCATGGTCTTGGCTGGAGGGGACGTTCTAAGGTACATATGTACCTTTGCTGTTTAAACAGCAGCATAGGACGTCACAACCTCAATGCTTGTTTCTATAGCTTGAAACCAGGTAAGGGCCCATAAATTACCAAATTGAACATAGTCCTGTTCATGGCCAGCCTGAAAATGTATTTGGGAAGCGGTGAATGAAGTTGGTGGTAGAAACTGGATTAAGCTGAGAAAATATCTTAAATATTAAGAAAACTGTAGTGCCATCTACAAGAGACTCGGACATGTCATTTTGCTAATTTGCCCATGAAGAGTAGCTAGCATCTTAAAAACAAAAAAAATGTCTGGAAAATGGTAAATTTATCAGCAGTACTAATATGCTAAAACATAATCACAAAGGTGCNGAAAACAAAAAAAATGTCTGGAAAATGGTAAATTTATCAGCAGTACTAATATGCTAAAACATAATCACAAAGGTGCAGTGTTATATGTGCAGTATATAATGGGAAATGTGGTAGTGGAAGGGCTTTGAAGATCAGGGAAATTGTGGTGTAAAAATTGTAACACAGACAAAAGATTACATCACTACAAATGTCAAAGGACACAGAAAAATGCTAAACACATCACAGATAGGTCCAGGAACGTATTCATGCAAATCTGTCATATTGCTTTCTGGAGCACAAGTGAAGTAAGTGTATCCGAAGGGCTACACCAATTTACCTGCTTCATACATTTTTAATATCTTATGTAGCTGGTAAAAATATATAAAGCAGGTAAATAGGTACGGCCGTCCATGCTCACTTCTCATGCTCTGGGAAACATTGTGACACAGATTTGCGTGAATTCTCTTTATTGGAACTAGTTGNGTCCATGCTCACTTCTCATGCTCTGGGAAACATTGTGACACAGATTTGCGTGAATTCTCTTTATTGGAACTAGTTGATAGTCTGTACAAATTCAACAGTTGCAAACCTCGAATAGATGAAAAAAGAAAAAAAAAACTTGTATCACCGACATTATTGGCAACACAAACACGTAAAGCACTCACTTTGCGACTGAAAGTAGTACCGAGAGCCAAGGCATTATGCAGACCAAATGACACATTCAACCAAAACATTTGGTGCATAATTTGTCAACTTACAAATATAAGGTAACACATATAACGTACAAATATAACACAAATAACTGCTTTCCACCAGCAGCCTTGCTAACATTACATTGCACCTTATATTTCTTACTACTGGTATGTGTGCTAACAGAGTCACTTAAATAACACTCATCTGCCAATTCAGTTATGGTAACACCAATGAACTACCAAAATACTTTAAAAGGCAAGGCTGAACATCAATTGTAACTCAAAATTGAGGTGCATTGAGAGAAAATATTCACATCTAGCAATATTTAGTACCTAAGGAAACACTTGGACTTCCACACACCATTCAGATATGAATGTTGACATGATCTAATTCAAAAAGATCTACAAATGCATGCAGTATCACCACTCCACTTGTTGCAGACCACACTCCCCAAAATCTGCAGCTTTACAAATGGAAAAGTGCATCAGTCCTGGACTGTGGTTTGTTTAATAAAGAACTGTTGGCAATCATGATTTGCCTGTGAGATTAGATCAGTATTCTTTAAATATATGTATTGATGTGTAGTTTAATAATAATTTCTTGGTTTAGTAATGGTTATTCATTTTGCAAGAACTAGTGAAAACAATGGGTCAAGATAATGCTTCAAGGAAAAGGAAAGTAAATACTGCACATTACAAGAAGAACATTATTAAAGTGGTGAGGATTAAAGGCCAGAGCTATGTCAATCTTGTAGGAAAGCAAATTAAAACCAAAACAACAGGCGATGATTGCAGGTATTTATAACCTGTGCAATATGCATTACATATGTTTTTAAAACATGTAAATTTTAACAGTGGAAACTTTAATGCACCAATATTTTTTATGAATACAGGTGCAGGCAAAAATGTTTTGGAAGGGTGCTAGAAAATGAATGAGTTAATGTATTCACACAGTTTCATGACATGAAGATGGATGGGTAAGATATTTTTATACAAGGGCTTATTGATGTACACTGGAGAGCCAAAAAAACTGGTATAGGCGTTCGTATGCCAAACAACAGAGGTATGGAACCAATCAGAGTAACGCAATGCGGTCGGCAGCGCCTATATAAGACAACAAGCGTCTGGCAAAGTTGCTAGATCGGTTACTGCTGCGACAGTGGCAGGTTATCAAGATTTAAGTGAGTTTGAACGTCGTGTTATAGTCGGCGCATGAGAGATGGGACATAACATCTCCGAGGTAGCGATAAAATTAGGATTTTCGCGTACGACCATTTCACGAGCGTATCATGAATATCGGGAATCTGGTAAAACCCATAGGACGTGATAGGTAAGCATTCCTGCCCAAAGCAAATTTTTGATGAATTAAGAGTTCTGCTCTGTGAGCACNAGTCGAAATATACCACTTTCTGGAGTTTTTTTTCTTATTTTCAGAAAAGCCCCTAAACTAGAAAATTACCTTTTTTACATTTTAATACTTAAACCAGGCAATGTAATATGATGTGACCATGCAATTTTAGCTGAGACCTACTTCTTGAAAAGTTCCTATTTTTCATAATTGAATTGCCCCTTTCCAAAATGGCCATAGTCCTTGTTTTTGTCAAAATGAGTTTAATTGTGGAACAAGCATTTCAGGAGTCTACACAAGATTTTACAACAAAAGAGCGTTAGTCCAGTTAATAGACGTGTAAAATGCAGGCCCAAAAATTTTTTCCTTTCCAAAAGTGCATCAGTCCTGGACTGTGGTTTGTTTAATAAAGAACTGTTGGCAATCATGATTTGCCTGTGAGATTAGATCAGTATTATTTAAATATATGTATTGATGTGTAGTTTAATAATAATTTCTTGGTTTAGTAATGGTTATTCATTTTGCAAGAACTAGTGAAAACAATGGGTCAAGATAATGCTTCAAGGAAAAGGAAAGTAAATACTGCACATTACAAGAAGAACATTATTAAAGTGGTGAGGATTAAAGGCCAGAGCTATGTCAATCTTGTAGGAAAGCAAATTAAAACCAAAACAACAGGCGATGATTGCAGGTATTTATAACCTGTGCAATATGCATTACATATGTTTTTAAAACATGTAAATTTTAACAGTGGAAACTTTAATGCACCAATATTTTTTATGAATACAGGTGCAGGCAAAAATGTTTTGGAAGGGTGCTAGAAAATGAACGAGTTAATATATTCACACAGTTTCATGACATGAAGATGGATGGGTAAGATATTTTTATACAAGGGCTTATTGATGTACACTGGAGAGCCAAAAAAACTGGTATAGGCGTTCGTATGCAAACAACAGAGGTATGGAACCAATCAGAGTAACGCAATGCGGTCGGCAGCGCCTATATAAGACAACAAGCGTCTGGCAAAGTTGCTAGATCGGTTACTGCTGCGACAATGGCAGGTTATCAAGTGAGTTTGAACGTGGTGTTATAGTCGGCGCACGAGAGATGGGATATAACATCTCCGAGGTAGCGATAAAATTAGGATTTTCGCGTACGACCATTTCACGAGCGTATCATGAATATCGGGAATCTGGTAAAACATCAAATCGAGTCCATGCCACGTCGTCTTGCGGTACTTCTGCTTGCTCACGGGGGGCCTTGCATGATATTAGGCAGGTGTACCAGTTTTTTTGGCTCTTCAGTGTATGTTCAATTAAACACTGCCTACCAAGAAAAGAAGAACCTACAAAAACAGCAATGTAGCATTAAGTACAATGTTTTGTTAAATACTGAATGACAACATTCTTATCCATCCATCTATCCAAATGAGTAAGGCAATTTAGTATAACAGGTAAAAGTCCATAGGACGTGATAGGTAAGCATTCCTGCCCAAAGCAAATTTTTGATGAATTAAGAGTTCTGCTCTGTGAGCACATACAGTTCTTTCCAACTAAACACAGTCATTATAGTGACAGTCCTGTGAATTACTTGGATGCACAGTTAAATGTCAAAGTTATGTATAGATTATTCAAACAGAAACATCCTAATGTAAAGGTTAGCTACTAATTTTATTACTAATATTTCAATGAAAATTTCCAACTATCATTTGTTTGACCCTGAGTGGATTCTTCTTGTGTTTGCGAGGAACTAAAGCTGAAACGNGTTACACCAGTTCAGGAATGGTTTTACTTAAGAAAAATTAACTGTGAATTTGTTGTGCGTGCTCTAAATAAAAAAATTTAGCTACCTTGTATCTTTATCTTGAAGGCATTGCGAAGAAGAGCCATAATTATATGTGTTCATTTTTGTTTGACTTCCTGTAAGATGTGCCCAGTTATATTGACGAGATACATGTCTATCCAGACAACCGTGGGGGTCAGAACAAAAATCATGCTCTCATTAGATTATTTTTAGCTTTAACATATATAGGTTGNAAAAAAATTTAGCTACCTTGTATCTTTATCTTGAAGGCATTGCGAAGAAGAGCCATAATTATATGTGTTCATTTTTGTTTGACTTCCTGTAAGATGTGCCCAGTTATATTGACGAGATACATGTCTATCCAGACAACCGTGGGGGTCAGAACAAAAATCATCCTCTCATTAGATTATTTTTAGCTTTAACATATATAGGTTGTTTCAATAAGATTGTGCACGTCTTTCTAATACAAGCCCACTCATACCTGCTGTGGGACAGAGGCTTTAGTATAATAAAGAGTGTGTTTAAAAATAATGTCTATGTCTAAAAAATTCATCAAATCACAGATTGTATCTATCAGTAAATCCCACAAGTTCACATTTAAATATATCCACAATTCATCTGCAGTCACATATTATAAAACATGGTGGTTGGACTACTACAAGAAAACGTGCCTCTTTGAAGAAACAGAAGGATATACAGTTCTTAGAAATCAGAAGGTTCAGTTCCGTATACAATAATTTCATNATGCCTCTTTGAAGAAACAGAAGGATATACAGTTCTTAGAAATCAGAAGGTTCAGTTCCGTATACAATAATTTCATCAATTCATTTACACCTCAGATCTTAAGAGATTGTGTGGTAGCTCATCCTATTATTAAAAGCATCGTACCACACTTTTATTGGCTTTCCCATTTATGTTGCTTGCGTAATCCAGTACTGCCATCGGCACTGCTTATCCACTGGGCAAGGTTCCCATAAAATGCAATAAAATCAAAGACATAGCAAAACTCATGCATTCCAGTAGAAGAACAAGCCTTCTATGAGAAAATCCTGTTATGGCCCACTGTGTAGAATAGAGATGATCAGTGCACAAGAAGAGAGGCAGGGGAAAGAATGTAATGCCTAAGCTATGTTATACATATTTTGTCATTAAATAAAATAATATTTTTCATATACCTTACATATGAATGTATTTCAAGTATGTAATTGGGTGTTGTGTCAAGAAAATGTAATATTTTCATAACATTTATATATATTTTTTAATGGGCGTACAAGTAGGTTCTAACTTTTGGGCACTTATAACAAACCAGACAAATATGTATCATGGTAATTTTGTATGTATACATTATTGTTACATTTATTAAGTCACAAACTTACAAAGTTGTTTATTTGATTTCAGTAAAACATGACAGTATTTTCATCTTTTCACAAATTTATCATTTTTTGGAAACGAGCAATTTGATTATAGTAACATTATAAACACAAACTTGTTCAATATCTTTGTACAGACATGTAGGCTACAAACAAGAAATAAGCTAACAATAAAGTAAATTTTACAAGGGGCTAGGATGGAAATTGAGCCTCCAGAAGTTATGTCTTCTAACTGTTAAGGCAATAATGAGTTTGTTTAGTCACAGACAGTTAATTGCGATGTTCTAATAATTGTTTATCTTTGCAGATACTTGTTGGCATCATGGATAGCTTTCTCAGTGCCAAAGAAATCAGGAGGAAGTATATTGATTTCTTCAAAGATAAGAAAGGACATGAATATGTGCATTCATCATCAACAATTCCTCTTGATGATCCAACTCTGTTGTTTGCCAATTCTGGAATGTGCCAGGTTAGAACCATGTGTTTGGTGGTAATTAATAATAATAATATAAATGTTAAGAATAATTTTAATACAGTGGAATCCTGTTATAACATCCCCTCTTATAACATTTTCCTGCTTAATAAGCTGCCTTCTCTTGGCCACAAACTGGTTTTTCAATATATAACTACCCTCTTATAAAGTCTTCCCTTAAAAAAGGCTGACATTTTTTGGGGCCCTTGAGAAATATTATAACAGGGTTCTACTGTACATACAACTTGTGTGCACTTTGATGTGTCTGTAAATAACTCTTCTTTTAAGATAATAGTTAAGTTATTAAAGTTTTAATTTTTTCTTTGTTGTTGTGTCCTTGGAAAACTTGCGATAGTGTATCCACATGCGTGAACTGGTGTTGCCACGTTAAGGCTGCTCACAGTAAAATAAGCAATTTTGGAAGCATTGCTTATTTTCATTGTTCAGCCCATTGCATATCCTGCTACAGTAATCACGTCAAAATTTTTGGTTTCAAGGAAATATAGAACATGTTCTAAACAAAAATCTTGAAGGAAAATGAGACATTCAAGAAATTTAAAGAGAAAATGGCAGTGGTTATGATGTTTCTATGACATCAATAGCATTCAATGAATTTAATTAAATAAAAATTTAAGATAATTTGAAGAAAAATTTGATTGTGTGAAAGGGCTGTAAGACAGTCTTGGTCCAGATAATCTTATTCTTCAAGACAGCGTTATTTCAGCTTCACATTTCATAGTCTACAAATAAGACGCTCTTTGTGAAGGCAGCATGCTCAAGCCATAGTTTATTTTTTACAGCTTTCGGCTTTAGTCAAGCACAAGCTTAAGGCATGGTAGAAAGGCTCGAATTCAAATGAAACATGGCAGCTCGACATGAAATAGTAATAAATAGGTACTTTTTATTACCATGCCTTAATGTCTGCATGGTATTATATGCCATCCAAATTATACAGAAGAATTGTAAATACATAAAAATGTGATTATAAACAAAGTGATGCTGATGTGTAACGAAATTGCTTTTCTTGTTTAGGAAAACGTTGACGTGTGTTACGAGATACTTTAAAGAAAACTGTATTAATTATGTGATTCATTTACATAAGTAGGCAAAGTAACTCAGCACATAATCGTGAGGATTTGTTTCAAACTAAAATAATGAAAACCGAATATAAGGCAAAGACAATTTATATAACTTTTGTATTTAGAATTAACTGTGTATAACATCTTTTTTATATTTACAAATTTTGTTTTATATTTTTAAGTTAGCACACAATATAGTCAGTGTGTGTGTGTGTGTGCGCGTGTGTGTGTGGTTGTGTGTGTGTGCTCACACATGTGCACGCTCGATTTTACATCTTTATCTTTCCTATTACTGTATTGTGAGTACAAAACAGAAACGTGTAGTTTGGTCATTACAAAATAAACTTCACACTATAAAAATGGTGGACCAAGGTGAAACAATAACAATAGTAGCAAGTGACTTAGGCATTAGAGAAGTAACGGTCAGGGACTGGAGAGGTAATAAAAAGGAAAATTGAGTTCTGGGTTTCACAGCGATTGACAATGACATAGATGAAAAAGCTACAGCGAATATGAAAACTATGAAAATTAGTGAATATGAGCAAACAGCTGAAGCTCTTTATTTGTGGTTCCAACAAATTAGGGAAAATTGAAGTCATTTGTCTGACCCAATGCTGCAGGCTAAGGCATTGGAATTTTAGTCTACTTTCTGAATTTCATGCCGGAATGAAGGGACGGGGGTTGTAATTGGCTTGTAAGTATTGCGATCCCCGGTCGTCTCATGTTGGCACCAACGATTTTTCTGCATCAAAAACTACGTATTTTACCCGCCTGCACCAGAAAATTTACAAGACATCTATCCTTACTTTGGNAGCTACAGCGAATATGAAAACTATGAAAATTAGTGAATATGAGCAAACAGCTGAAGCTCTTTATTTGTGGTTCCAATAAATTAGGGAAAATTGAAGTCATTTGTCTGACCCAATGCTGCAGGCTAAGGCATTGGAATTTTAGTCTACTTTCTGAATTTCATGCCGGAATGAAGGGACGGGGGTTGTAATTGGCTTGTAAGTATTGCGATCCCCGGCCGTCTCATGTTGGCACCAACAATTTTTCTGCATCAAAAACTACGTATTTTACCCGCCTGCACCAGAAAATTTACAAGACATCTATCCTTACTTTGGNAATTTTTCTGCATCAAAAACTACGTATTTTACCCGCCTGCACCAGAAAATTTACAAGACATCTATCCTTACTTTGGATGATATTTTTCACCGCTGTTCGGCTGTGCTGGGTGGCCAGGATGAATACGTGGAAAATCCGGCGTAGCTGGTAGCCGACGACAGTTGACTTCAAGGTCCGATGGGGACCGACGCATGAGTACAGCAGCAAGACCACGCCGTCCATTTTCAGAATAAAGACTAACCCTAGCTCCGGTGTACTTGCGTAGTGATGTCACTGTTTCCTTATTGTCTCAGTTGGTGGGCCAATCCTAGATGATGCGACGTGGCCGGTAATGTTGGACCGGAAGTATTTATTAAAGTGTAATTCTGGTGCAATCTATACCGTTCCTTTCTACGTATGTGGAAGGGGTTTATAAACTCTGGTTGGGGCCGAGGACGAGAGGAATCTGCTTCCATCAGCGGGCATGGACACGCAAATAAAAGATAGGTACTGTTAAAGATCCCTCAGGTCCTTAGAAAAAAAATTATGAAACTTTAAAAGTAAAATTTTAATAGAGTTTTCGGTTTTCATTTCCTCACACATTGGAGTGAAATTTTATGTGAGGTTTTGCAAATCACCTTAAAGAGAGAATTTTCCGCTCACTACTTACTGTAGCGAACAGTGGAATTTTTAGATGAAAGTTCATATTTTGCAGCGAAAATTTTAGGGGGGTATAGATCGTGACTATTATGATTGAATGTCCATATAAAAAGAAAGTTGTACAAACTTTTGTATTTATGCTGAATATAGAGCAGAGATTCAACAATTGTAATTTTTAATGTAAAATTTCAATGTTTTGTAATTATGAAAAATACCTTAATATATGTAATGTACAAAAAAAAGGGTTTTGTTTCTTTTCCATGGGGTGCACATATGTCCTTTGAGAGGGTTAATATTCATTTTATGCCCGACATAACATCTTATCTTAAAAATTGGCAAATTTTTGCGTGGAGTTTGCTGGCGTTGACATTGCATGTGATTATCGAGAGACTTAGCCCTGTTTAGCCAAGTAAGCAGAAAAGGCGGGTTTTCTTGGGGTCACAGTATTAGCAGTAGAAATTCTTTTGTTGTAGTATCCAAAAAGAATTGAGTGAATGATGAATAACATATATAAACCCAGTTTATGACAGTTCAATTAAAACTTCAGACTTATGCACAAGACATAAGTTGATGGCACCTGTCAATGGCATAACTTCGCTATCGTTGGTAGAAGTACCCAAAATTCTAACTAACATCGGCATTTCAATACCTCTTCTGTCATGTCCACACAATTTATAATTACGGGGAGCCTCGCCCCGACGCATAGGCTAACCGTACGCCGGACAGTCATCGCAAAATTCCCTGTGATGCCTCGTACCTAGTTAGGATGGACTACCATTCAGGATGATCAAAGATAGTTCCTATGGCCTCTATAAAATTGCTATGTTAACTCTCAAAATAAGACACCATAGTTTGTATGCTACTATAAGTACAACTTAGTTATGTAGGAAAGATAGTTTAAAACCTTTTTGTCCATACAAAACTTCATAGCCATGCTCGTTAAAGTCTTGGGCTCATNATGTAGGAAAGATAGTTTAAAACCTTTTTGTCCATACAAAACTTCATAGCCATGCTCGTTAAAGTCTTGGGCTCATAGAGAACATTGCTGTACAAATTTAGTTTTAAAATGGAAATAAATATATAATATTCTAAAAATATTAGATAATTTGAGTTCCATCCATTAAAAATAGTAAAGCTTGAAATCATGAACATGACACATATCTATAGTCCATTTGCTGTTTCATCACACTTTTTGAATACAACCTTTAAAAAATTACTCCATGTATGACATATGTCCTGTATTTCAAGCGTTTTATACTTCTGTAAATATAAAAGTATCTTATTTTTTATTAAGTTGAACTNTGACATATGTCCTGTATTTCAAGCGTTTTATACTTCTGTAAATATAAAAGTATCTTATTTTTTATTAAGTTGAACTTTTACTTACATTGTATCTATAAATTGTAATGTTTAATTTGCAATTAATGTGAATAATAACAGGGGAGAAAATAGGTGTGTTGGTAATGTCTAGTAAGAAACAATTTTGCAAGAGGCAGTAGAACTTTAGCAGGGGTTTATAAAAGTTGGAAGTGGCCGTGAATGGACTATATTAATATTTATATACACTAGAGAGGCAAAGTTTAGTTTTACTGTTTACCAGCAGAAGATAATAGTCAAAATATATACCAAATTGTAAACAGTAAATAGAAACAGTTTTAGACAAATGTAGCCAATAATAATATTCTTATAGTCTATACATTGTTTTGTTTCTCTAGTTCACCATAAAATGTATCTTATTTCCACACCCTTATAAAAATATTTTTTGTAAGTGTGTCAGAAATGCTGGGTAGTCAGCAAAATGAATTCAAAAGTTTCAAAATGAAAGCCATCCAAACTCGAATTAATTAATATTTCAGTTACTATTTAATTGAAAATAAAAAATGTTGCACTTAATTAAACATGATCTAACAGTATTTTGATGCAATGCTGTGTTTTTGAGATAATCAGAATATGTAAACTTTTAATGCTTGCTGTATGTACTGCTGTAAGTATACAAATTGGACTTTTGTAATTTTAATCAGGAATGAAAGGAATTTGAAATTTTTTGGTNTATGTACTGCTGTAAGTATACAAATTGGACTTTTGTAATTTTAATCAGGAATGAAAGGAATTTGAAATTTTTTGGTATTTTTTACACGTCCATGTAATTTCATTTTTGCATCCTTAGTTTCCTCCACATCTTTGTTTCTGTTATCTATCGTCTACATTTTCACCCAGAACATTACCATTGGCAGGTAACGTGCAGAGCATATAATATCTTTTTACTCTTCAGTGGCACTTCATCCTGTCATATCAAATTAATTCATATAAAACTTATAACTTAATAAAATTCATATAAATCTTATCTCCAGGTTGATCTCTCTGCATTGTTTTTTACCTTGTTATCACCTTTCCTTTCCAGTGTGCTTCCAAGGTAATTAAATCTGTTCGCTTGTTTCAGTTTCACTCTACTCCTGTTTCATAATTTGTCTTTGTTATGTATTCTTATCTATGTACTTGTACTTATGACTAAAAACAAATAATTTAGAATTTTTTAAGAAAATCAGAGGAAATTCATTGTTATAATATGCGGAAAAATATGGGATTATATTAAAAAACAAAAAACTAGACATGGCCAACATGTGTCCTGTACCGGGTGTTCACGAACAAATGATAATAAACACCAGAGTTGGGTAGATAAATACAAATCGAGCATATTTCATCAAGAAACCAATAGTCTAACGTCTATAGTTAACCCGCTAATGGCAGTGGCAATGTGTAGGGGTGGGTAGACAATCACAATAACTAGGCTACAGGCAGTGCAATGAAATGACACTTTATGTACACATATAGGCTGAAGGAATGGGGACAGTATGTCTGTTAAAACTGTCTGCCACCGTAGGCCACACAGGCGGTGCATTGCTGAAGCATGTTGCGATGCACATGTGCAAAGGTTTCGGCGAAATGAGCTCATCCCTCTTGTCAAGTGGTGTGGCATACACCATCAATTTTATGTGGCTCCACAGTCAGGTTGTGTGATGTCAGGTGAGCATGGTGGCCATGCTATGGGGCCTCCCCTACCCATCCACTGGTTCTGGAAGTGCATGTCGAGGTGCTGGCGAACCGCAATGGCGAAATGAGGCGGGACTCCGTCCTGCTGAAGCCACATTGCCTCACGAGCATCTACAGGAACTTCCTCCAGGTATTTTGGTAACACGTCCTGCAGGAACTGTAGATACGTAGCACCTTCGAGACTGTGACCGTGCAGTACTGAGCGGTGTTATCAGGCATGTAGACGTGCACACAGGCTGGTTACAATGCCGTGTGTACAAGGTTGCATATCCGCCCCTGCTCATTGCCACTGTCATTAGCAGGTTAACTATGGATGTCAGACTATTGGTTCCTTAATGATATATGCTCCAGTTGTACTTATCTACCCCACTCTGGTGTTTATTATCATTTGTTCATGAACATCAGGTATAATGCATGTTTCTAGAAGTGTTTTGAAAATTTGCATAAAAGGAAAATAGTGTGAATTTTTAGGCCATGAAGAAAATACAAACTAATGTGAAAGTACAGTATGAGGAAAAGTGTTTGGTTTTGTTGTAGTTCAAGCCTATATTTCTGGGTACGGTCGACCCAAATAGCGACATGGCCAAGTGGGTGCGAGTAGTGAACTCCCAGAAGTGTGTTCGAGCTGGCGGCAAGCACAATGATCTGGATGATGTTGGCAAGGACGTCTACCACCACACTTTCTTCGAGATGATGGGCAACTGGTCGTTTGGAGACTATTTCAAGGTAAAACTATTGGTAACAATTTCTTTGATGAGGAGTGGAGTGGTTGATGGGTGTAAACTTTTATAAGGATATTCAGGGTAAAGTAAGCACTTTGTTAAATCAAGCTGTTTTTTGAATTTTATTTATCAAGAAAATCAAATAGGAAAATACAAATATACAACAGTAATTAAATTAATAGAGGACACAGGACAAGACAATGGTATTTATTATTACAGTAGCCAAANTTGGGTGTAAACTTTTATAAGGATATTCAGGGTAAAGTAAGCACTTTGTTAAATCAAGCTGTTTTTTTTAATTTTATTTATCAAGAAAATCAAATAGGAAAGTACAAATATACAACAGTAATTAAATTAATAGAGGACACAGGACAAGACAATGGTATTTATTATTACAGTAGCCAAAATTGGATAATTTTATTGACCTGTGTAAAAAAGATNAAATTGGATAATTTTATTGACCTGTGTAAAAAAGATTTGATCTTTTTGATATACCAACAAAGGGGCCCGGACTCTGTAATTGTCTAGGGGTCCTGGGTCTCTAAGTCCGGCACTGCTTGTGGGTGTTTTACATTGAGGCTGTGCATCATCTTTTACTCTGATATAGGCTGTTTACGGTAAACTGAGCACTTTTGAAAGCTCTGCTTGTGTCCACATTGTGTGTTCTTCCACGATATGTGCATTTAATTTTGCCATGGGCCTGATCACATTATTAATGTGGCTATCGTGTGAAACAACTGTAAAGTTATTAAAACTTTTAATATTTTACAAATCTGCATTTAAAAAAAACAGAAATGTAAAGAAAACATTTTAGTATTCACAAATGTTTACCTAACACTTTTTATTGAACATTAATGTGGGGTACTTGTTTCCCTCTGTTGTTTACAACTTAGAACTCTTTTTTTGACACTCCCTAATTTTACACTTAGTACTTGTATTTTGCACCAATTTTTTGTGGTCCTATCAGCTGCTTTTACAGAATAAATTTCCCTCTTTTTACATTTCCTGCATTATGCAACATTTTTCCCTGGTCCCTTGTGAAGTGTAAAAAAGAGTTTTAGCTGTATATGCAGTAGGGGCAGAGATATTTTTCAAAGGTGATTTCAAAAGTACTCAATTAACCATGAACACTGCCTATATCTGATGGGTTGTGTTCACAGCAATAATCTCAGCAGCCTTGTGTATAATTTATGTATGTGATTGATATTAAAGCTAATTATTTGATTTTTGGGCCATTTTATTTGGCATTTATGTAGCATGTGCAACAATGAAGGATGTTCCTTTTTACTGTTTGACAAACTCAAGTGAAACCCCGAGAAACGTGTGAAACACAAGCCCTTACCGCTCCCCCATACCTCACTCTTGTTATTACAGCAACTTGAAGGTTGTGCAGACAGTTTGGACGATACAAGTACAAGCGCCTCACTTGCTGACTGATGACTTTTCTTGCTACCTGTTGTCAGTGATAATAGTTAACACAAACAGCAAAACCTTACTTGACAGTTGACCTATCAATGGAATCACCAAAATGGTGTGAAGTAAGAGAAAATATTTTACGATTCTTCATGGTTTGTTGGTGGTAGGAATACATGTGTGTTGTGAAACAGACTATCCTGTTCAACTATTCATTCCTCTCACCACGTCCTCGGTTCTGCAAACCCAATATGTATCACACTGAAGGTGATTGCAACGCTCAGTCATGAGTTCTTTAGATAAGTTTGTGGAGCAGTATTATTATTCTTGCTATAATGTTAGTTTGCAAAATAACAAACTATATATCAGAACTGTAGTCTTATGTCCAGAATGAAAATTGTATGTGATTGAGATGTATCTTGCAGTCAGTTTATTAACTGTGTGCAGAAAGAGATCTGTGCCTGGGCGTGGGAACTGCTGACCAAGGAATTTGGCTTACCAGCAGACAGGCTGTACGTCACTTACTGTGGCGGAGATGAAGCTTCTGGACTGGCCCCCGATGATGAGTGCAAACAGATCTGGATTAATTTGGGGTTGGTAAGATTATGTAATTTGGTATAACAAACAAGTGAATTATTACACAAGTGGAAACATTAATTGATTACAATAACACTCATATTGTTTTTGTGGAACTAACGTCATTAATTGAGAGTATTACAGATNGGAAACATTAATTGATTACAATAACACTCATATTGTTTTTGTGGAACTAACGTCATTAATTGAGAGTATTACAGATTAATGGAAAGAATAGAAACATTAACAGTTTGGGAATGGCTTCACACACAGCTTTAAGCTAGTAACGTCACAGTTTCGTATATATTTTTTAATTCTTTTTCTAGTTCTCAGTTCAAAACATCCATTGTCTGGAATTATTCTGTAGATGAAAAATGTTAGCCAAGTGATAAAGTTAAAAGACTATAAAAAAAAAAACATGTATAGTATTAAGAATAAAAGAACAGAACTGTTAAAAATAGTTTAAAATGACATGAGAGGCTAGCAGAAATAAGTGTGGTGAAAACTACTATATAAACAGCATTAGACACATAAACTAACTTAATCAGTTGATGAATTGCAATTTAAAAGTGACGAAANCACATAAACTAACTTAATCAGTTGATGAATTGCAATTTAAAAGTGACGAAAGTTACTCAGGTGTGTGTGATGCCGATTGATGCGTAAAATATTAAATGATTAAAATTGAAATTTTCAGCGTAATAAGATTTCTTTAGGATGTGCAATGATTTGGCGCCAAAAACTAGTGATGCAACGAATATTCGTGTACTATTTGGTATTTGGCCTATTATGCAATTTTTTTTGTATTCGGTATTTGGTTGAATACTGCCTACTATTTGGCCGAATACCAAATACCTAATCATGAAAGAAAAAAAATGCATATTACTCAAAAATGTATCTATTTCAATTCAATAAAAAATTATTACACATTTAATACTTAAAATCTATCAGTGGCAAGTTATGATGAATAAAAACAAGTTTTTTTAGCATTTGTTGGTTGCAAACAATTGCACTTTTCCTCATAGATAATACATGCTTCTGAAAATAGCCTCTCACCAGATACACTGTTGCTAGGAGACAAAAGATAAATCTTAGCGAACTTTTGCTGACCACCACGTGTCAGGGTGTGCCGTCCTATCTAGGCGAACGGTTTTCAAATAAAAATCGATCTTATTTGCATTAGCACTTATCTCCGTAACCTCAGTTTGCATTTTGTCTGTAACGACTTCCTGAAAACAGTTCCAGAAACTGTTGTGTATTATTTCAATGGTTGTATCATTTTCATTTTCATTGGTGTTTCTTTTCTTACTAGGTGGAGAAGACTCATCATCTGCACTAGGTTCATCACAACTAATTTTCAGAGCTTCTAAAAAAATTTTTGAACTATTCCCAGAAAACTAGTTTTGCATTGTGGGTCAAGAAAAGTTGCAAACAAGTAGTTGTCATTCTCATGAAAGTCTAACCGTTTTTCAAGCTCAGCTCTTATCTCATTCTAAATAAATTTGGTTTTCTATCTGCAGTCTCTTCCTTTCCCAGGTATTTCAACAATCTGACAACATGTGGAATCAATTCAGAGATGCAGGAAAGACCTGAGCTGGTTATTTTAGTTATCTCTTTGAGCGGTTTCAGGAGTTTGATGCATTGCTCCATTAACTCCCACTGCGACTGTGTCAAATTGTTCAAAGAGTCGAGATCTGTTATGTACAAAGAGACAGCCCGTTTCTGTTCTAGTAATCGCTCCATTAAATAATAATAGAATTCCAGCGTGTGCTAACATCTTTTACTAGTTGGTGGTTTGGCAAGTTAAGTTCTTGACAAATGGATTTCAGCTTTTGTTGTGCTATACCATAGTGGTTAAAATGGGTAACAATTCGTCTCACAGCAGGTACCATCTCTAATACCTCCACTTGGGACTTCAGCAATTCCTCGACAGCTCATTGCAGTGAATGAATAAAACACTTGGCAGAATCATATTCTGCGACTCGTAGCCTTTTATCATATTGACTCCACTGTCATGGACAAGTAAATGGATCTTGCTCTGAGGAATTTTCCTTCTTTCTGCAATGGCATTGATCTCTTTTGCGATATTGTCACCAGTATGTGAGCCAGCAAATGGCTTCATCGCTAAAACGCCATGTTCAAGAATAAACTCTGGAAATAACCAATGGCAGTGAANGGAAACATTAATTGATTACAATAACACTCATATTGTTTTTGTGGAACTAACGTCATTAATTGAGAGTATTACAGATCAATGGAAATAATAGAAACATTAACAGTTTGGGAATGGCTTCACACACAGCTTTAAGCTAGTAACGTCACAGTTTCGTATATATTTTTTAATTCTTTTTCTAGTTCTCAGTTCAAAACATCCATTGTCTGGAATTATTCTGTAGATGAAAAATTTTAGCCAAGTGATAAAGTTAAAAGACTGTAAAAAAAAAAACATGTATAGTATTAAGAATAAAAGAACAGAACTGTTAAAAATAGTTTAAAATGACATGAGAGGCTAGCAGAAATAAGTGTGGTGAAAACTACTATATAAACAGCATTAGACACATAAACTAACGTAATCAGTTGATGAATTGCAATTTAAAAGTGACGAATGTTACTCAGGTGTGTGTGATGCCGATTGATGCGTAAAATATTAAATGATTAAAATTGAAATTTTCAGCGTAATAAGATTTCTTCAGGATGTGCAATGATTTGGCGCCAAAAACTAGTGATGCAACNTCAGGATGTGCAATGATTTGGCGCCAAAAACTAGTGATGCAACGAATATTCGTGTACTATTTGGTATTTGGCCTATTATGCAATTTTTTTTGTATTCGGTATTTGGTTGAATACTGCCTACTATTTGGCNGTACTATTTGGTATTTGGCCTATTATGCAATTTTTTTTGTATTCGGTATTTGGTTGAATACTGCCTACTATTTGGCCGAATACCAAATACCTAATCATGAAAGAAAAAAAATGCATATTACTCAAAAATGTATCTATTTCAATTCAATAAAAAATTATTACACATTTAATACTTAAAATCTATCAGTGGCAAGTTATGATGAATAAAAACAAGTTTTTNTTCAATAAAAAATTATTACACATTTAATACTTAAAATCTATCAGTGGCAAGTTATGATGAATAAAAACAAGTTTTTCAGCATTTGTTGGTTGCAAACAATTGCACTTTTCCTCATAGATAATACATGCTTCTGAAAATAGCCTCTCACCAGATACACTGTTGCTAGGAGACAAAAGATAAATCTTAGCGAACTTTTGCTGACCACCACGTGTCAGGGTGTGCCGTCCTATCTAGGCGAACGGTTTTCAAATAAAAATCTATCTCATTTGCAATAGCACTTATCTCCGTAACCTCAATTTGCAGTTTGTCTGTAACGACTTCCTGAAAACAGTTCCAGAAACTGTTGTGTATTATTTCAATGGTTGTATCATTTTCATTTTCATTGGTGTTTCTTTTCTTACTAGGTGGAGAAGACTCATCATCTGCACTAGGTTCATCGCAACTAATTTTCAGAGCTTCTAAAAGAATTTTTTGAACTATTCCCAGAAAACTAGTTTTGCATTGTGGGTCAAGAAAAGTTGCAACCAAGTAGTTGTCATTCTCATGAAAGTCTAACCGTTTTTCAAGCTCAGCTCTTATCTCATTCTAAATAAATTTGGTNTCTCATGAAAGTCTAACCGTTTTTCAAGCTCAGCTCTTATCTCATTCTAAATAAATTTGGTTTTCTATCTGCAGTCGCTTCCTTTCCCAGGTATTTCAACAATCTGACAACATGTGGAATCAATTCAGAGATGCAGGAAAGACCTGAGCTGGTTATTTTAGTTATCTCTTTGAGCGGTTTCGGGAGTTTGATGCATTGCTCCATTAACTCCCACTGCAACTGTGTCAAATTGTTCAAAGAGTCGAGATCTGTTATGTACAAAGAGACAGCCCGTTTCTGTTCTAGTAATCGCTCCATTAAATAATAATAGAATTCCAGCGTGTGCTAACATCTTTTACTAGTTGGTGGTTTGGCAAGTTAAGTTCTTGACAAATGGATTTCAGCTTTTGTTGTGCTATACCATAGTGGTTAAAATGGGTAACAATTCGTCTCACAGCAGGTACCATCTCTAATACCTCCACTTGGGACTTCAGCAATTCCTCGACAGCTCATTGCAGTGAATGAATAAAACACTTGGCAGAATCATATTCTGCGACTCTTAGCCTTTTATCATATTGACTCCACTGTCATGGACAAGTAAATGGATCTTGCTCTGAGGAATTTTCCTTCTTTCTGCTATGGCATTGATCTCTTTTGCGATATTGTCACCAGTACGTGAGCCAGCAAATGGCTTCATCGCTAAAACGCCATGTTCAAGAATAAACTCTGGAAATAACCAATGGCAGTGAANTGTGAGCCAGCAAATGGCTTCATCGCTAAAACGCCATGTTCAAGAATAAACTCTGGAAATAACCAATGGCAGTGAAATTCAAGAAACTCTCATTATTGTGCTGACATGTCCACATATCAGATGTCACTGATACTGCTGTTGCTCGCTAGATACTAGCTTCAATTTTTGAGTAAATTCTGTCATGTATATCGGGGATAACTTTCTCGGTCATATAAGTGCGACTAGGCAATATGTATTAAGGCACTGCCTTTTCCATAAGCCTTGTAAAGCCGACTCGTTGAACAAGTGAAAACGGTTCATTGTCTATGGCAATCATTTCACCGATTAAATAATTATATTTTATTGATTTAGGGTAATTTATATCCCACAACATTTTCCTTTCAGTTGTTTCCTTTATAGTCAACTGTTTTTGTTTTTGTGACGTACCTGGNAATTTATATCCCACAACATTTTCCTTTCAGTTGTTTCCTTTATAGTCAACTGTTTTTGTTTTTGTGACGTACCTGGTACTACTAGTATCTTGGAATCGGCAGATGCGAGAGTACCGTCATTTTTACTTCCACTTGCTGAGGGAGCAGCAGTTAAAGTAGCGCACTGCTCAGCATGTTTGCTTTTAAGATGGTTTTTCAGGGAAGTTGTAGCTGCAAGCAAAAAAAAAAAAAAACGAATGCAATAATTAAACTAACTTTGCTCACATATTACATGATACAGAAAGAACTTTTAAAACTCTGATTGCTTAGTTAGTTAAAGCTGGATTTACAATCTGGAAGGCCCATGTCCAATCCCATACCCGTACTCATAAACTAGTTGATTAACATTGGCTAAAGGTAAAGAAAATCCACTTGAAAAATCAGGAATCAAATATTTGACAAATGACAGATACCAATCAGAATTCGGCACCTGTTGTGGATGAATGCTTAGATAAAAACACGCATATATGCACTTCTATACCTACATGCATGCATACCTAACCCTGTTAGTGTATGTTAGCGCTAAATTTTATTAAATATATGTTTTATTTAAGTTTTTACTTACGTGCTTTCTTTCCTTCTGCACCACGCGAGATCCTGTTGTTACATAACAAACACAGCCACCTTATTATCTTCATTAGAAATCTCATAATATTCCCAAATAGGCAAATTTTTTATTAATTACTGGTGCCATTATGAAAAGTTTGTGGCTATAAAAAACAATATCTTTGATAATAATTATTAATAACACAACGTGTGATCAGAAGAATGTAATTAATAGTTATAAAACGTGTTGTGACACGATCTGCTCCAGAATGAACCAAATACTCCCGCCCCGTCCGTTGCCCCCGCACGCACCGCAATGAGACAGGTCGTAACGTTTACGCGCAAAATGCACACATCTTTCGTCGAATATTCGGCGCTTCGACTGAGAGCATGGCCGAATATTCGGTATTCTGCCAAATCACTATTCGTTGCATCTCTACTAAAAACCGATGCAGCATGGGGAAGATTTACTTGTCCCTTTTTTTCTCACCCACCTCCTTCCCTGCACCGTCTCACTGTCTTAATTGTCTGCACAGCCAGTGATATTTACATTTTTTTATTCTATTTTTTTACAGATCGTTTATTTTCAGCAGACTATGAAATAATTCTTGAGAAAGCAATGATGATAATGTTGTTTATGTTTAAAATTAGTGGTGCAGCAATGTCGATACTGATGAGCAATAATAATCTGTGATTATTGAAAATATAGATTAATTGTAATCAGTGATTCTTAAAGGATTACTTAGTTTCCTTACACTTGCAGTATTTTATTCTTTTAAGTAATTTAAAGGCTTCAATGGGAAGACGTTTATGGGTTGTTTTTACAGTTTACAAGAGATTTATGGTGGTTTTTGTAAAAGAAAAGAAACTGGTATTTTTTTGTTAATGGGTCTGCTAGCGGGAGTGCCAGACAGCCTGTGGAGAGTTTGTTTGTTCTGCTACAGATGACCTGCCTTTCTCTGTCTGTCTCTTTCTGTTCCTCTCACTAATACCCATCTGCCTGTTTAAGATCTTTTTGTTATCTTCTATTCACTCCTTATCAATAGTTAGGAAGTTCATAATGTAAACAATCTTATCTCTACATCTACATTGTCAATTGCTCCCTAATGCTCTCCTCAAACCTTTCAGTTCATTCCTGTTTCCTGTTTGCTTCTTTTTCAGCTTACCTTCCCCAAACAGTTTCACCATTTTAATTTCTTTTTTATTTAACTCCAGTAAATTTCAACATTTTTCAAAAATTAGTATGGTCACAATGTATCCCTCTGCCACAACTGCTTTAGAGTTAGGGTTCTTATTGTGTTTTTTATTGGTGGGGTAAGGAGCTCTACTTCGTTGTCTTTCGTGAGATGGGATTGTTTTGTGGCTTTTCTTATAAGTAGGGATGGGTTGAATAACAAAAAAATATTGGTTCCTGTTTCGGTACCGATTCTACAATTTAAATATCAGTTCCAGTATTCTGTTCTATTTTGAATACTTACCTTTTGCTTGCAACTTCGTTTAACCAATGCAGGTAAAATTCATTAATTGTTTTAATTAACCTATGGAAGAATTGAACAATAACAAAGTGTGAAGATAAGATTTAATGTATACAGTTAAACTTGTTGTATTAAATTTATTTAAGGTCAGCAAATATGTAACAAATTATTCTTTTTTACATTAATATGTGGTTATTGTGATATGTTTGGAAAATACTAAATTTAAATAACTGGTGGCGCTAAAAGCCAGTGGTAACCTACGGTTGTTAAAAGAATGTCAACAACTGCGATAGGCAGCCGGCTTCATTTTTCTTTTTGCTTCTTTAATGCAGTGCCGTGCTGGGTTTTTTTTGCCGTGCTTGAATGTACTCTTCTTCCTCTCTTCCCCCCTCCCCCCCACGTAACCGGAATTTTGCTTATCCTCTACCTTACACGCAAACAAAGAAGGCTTGGAGGAATGTATCGATCGACTACCAGTGTTGCTTACTGGAGAGGGCNCTCTACCTTACACGCAAACAAAGAAGGCTTGGAGGAATGTATCGATCGACTACCAGTGTTGCTTACTGGAGAGGGCAGAGTCATAAAGAGAGTGAAGGGAGAGGAGTGTTGATGTAAGAGCGGGAGATGGTTTCCCCTACACTTCCCGCCAAACATCACCGAACAGTTTACAATTACCACTCCTTAATTTTTTTTTCCCTTTATTTTGGGAAAAAGGGGCGCGCTATACGTGAGTAAATACGGTAGTTATTTTTGTGTCTACAGAGTTTTGCCATTGCTGTGTAAAAACGAGAACCGAGTAGTTTTTAACCTAAAACCGGTTCTGAGTAAAACNTCTACAGAGTTTTGCCATTGCTGTGTAAAAACGAGAACCGAGTAGTTTTTAACCTAAAACCGGTTCTGAGTAAAACCTCAAATACCGGTATTAATTAGAACCGAAGAACCGAACCGACCCATCCCTACTTATAAGTGAAAATTTGAACTGCCCATTGTTTTAATGATGTAGTGGAAAATTTTGCTTGCATGGAAATAACATTCAAACTACTATAACTTAAAAGTTGTAACTTCATTGTGACGTGTGACACCTGTGATTGACGGGGACGTCATGGTACGGTTAGTTTTAGGTGTGTTGGACAAAGACACCGCTGGCTGACAAGATTGGCTAATGGTTTGTTCACTGGAGCCCGGCCGGTATACAACCTGGGGCAAGTGGTTTGGCGGCTTGGTACAAAGTCTGGAGTGTACCGAATGACCTTATGTATTACTGGCCTGCACACAGCAACTGGTTTACCTGGCTCTGCTTCAGCTGGGGTTGGTTCCTGCTGGAGTTCATGCCCAGGCTCGGGGCGAAGGTGGTGTTGCGGCGGGTGATGTAGGTAGAGGCCTAAGGAGGGCTGCTGGCTCTGCTGAGGTGGCACCACGGGTTTGCGAGACCCAGTGATACATTGAGACCTTGGTGGGGGGGAGGGCGATAACGACGGGATGTGGTTGTGCGGCGGTCTTGAATGAGGGCCGAAATAAGGAGGGGGAGGGTGTTGGGAGGTGAGGCCTCTCCAACTGTCTAGCGGTTTGAGCTCATTCCATTCCCAGAGTGTTATGTTGCAAAGTGCAGTTGGGGCTGGGTTACAGCCCAAGTTAAGCTTGGAGTCTGTAACTGCCTTTCTAATACGCAACCTGGTACCACTCCTACGGGTGTAACGCATGTTGGTAGGTTCTACTGTTGGCCAAGTGAGAGAGGAGCAGGCGATGAAGTACCCTAACTAAGTGTTGAACCAAGCCAAGGTCGAGCCAGCTAGAGTCGTACTGGAGGTCTCTGACCGGCAACAAGTTCAGTGCGGTGGTTAGGGCAGTGGTTTTACCCCGTGAGTCCGACTACAAGCTTTGCCCACCCCTACCACTGGGACAAGGGTGCATCTGCCTTCTGGTTACCTTTCAGATTCGTCCCCTGGCGTCTTCTGCCCATTACACGTTATCTTGGCTTTCCATGATGATATAGGGCCCTTCCCACTTATCTGTAGGGCCTGTGCTTAACTGGCCTCGGGCCTTACTAAGTGGGTAACTGAGAAGAAGTACAGCCTCGCCCATGTTGAAGCTTCTCACTCCGGTGCGGGTTTGTGGGTACTTCAGGTCTATGTACTATGCCTGGGCGGCGCGCGCCCTCGTGGTTTAGGCTAAGGCGGCCAGGCGGACATCCTCAGGTTGGGGCATCTCTGTGGGCGCCTGCTCCCATTGCCAGTCACCTGGGCGACGAAGGGTTTGTCCCAGTATGGGCTGGCTGGGGCTGGTGTTTATGGCTTTGTTTCCTCTCCTCCTAAGGGCGAAGAGGATCGTTTGTATGTTTTTGTTCCAATGGCGATGGTCCTCTCCCACACTGAGACAGAGGCTCTTCTTGAGTTCTTGATTCCTCCTCTCAGTGGGGTTGACCTGCGAGTGATGTGGGGGGGTCGTCCACGTTTCCACTCCCATGTGTTGCATGCTGTCTGCCATTGGTTATTGCGTGCCATTGTCCGTCAGAATGGTCTGCAGGTACCTCCAGCGGGGAAATATCTCTGTCTCAAACTTCCGGAAGATATTTTAGGTGTCCTGACTGGGATGGGGAAATGCCTCTACCCAGCGGTAAAATTGCTCAGTGACCACTAATAAATACCTGTTGCCTTTGGTACACTTTGAGTAAGGTCCCATCAGGTCAGCGGCTTGGTGCGTCCAGGCTGTATGTGGGCGATGGGGTTTTTGCTGTAGTTGGGGCACAGGATATGCCTTGCTTCGACAGCACGCCTCGCAGTTATTGACGTACTGTCGCACATTATGGCTTATCCCGTCCCATATGTATTTTACCCTTATGTCGTGCAGTGCTTCCTTATTGCCGGAGTGGCCGGCGTGCGGGTGGTCATGGTGGTGGCGGCAGAGGCCTGCCCTCAGGTTTCTGGGTATCCAGATCTGCAATGGGACCAGACGATATTGTCCCGGAGTTCGAATCTCTGATGCATATCCTGCAGGAGATACTGAATTTCTCGGTCCTTTTGTTGGTGGTAGCTAATCTGGTACCTGCTGAGCTGGAGGAGCCGGAGGTGTTCTTCGGGGTTTCTGGTAGGAGACAGAGGGGTGGTCATTCCCTCCCACTCCTCATCTGGCTTGCGTGATAGGACATCTGGCAGGTCGTTCGTTTTGTCCGGGCAGTGTCGCACATCAAATTCTGTGAGGAACATTTCACACCATCCGAGCTTGGCCTTGGCGTTCTTGGATTCACACAGCTATTGGAGGGCTTTGCTGTTGGTTTTGAGTATGAAGTGCCTGCCCTCCAAGTGATAGCGGTACTTCCTTACCGCCCAGATTTCGGCGAGACACTCCTGCTCGTTGATATGCGGGAAGCTATGCTTCAGGGCTTGAAAGGCATTGCAGTTTTTCTTCTCCCCACCACCAATATGTTTCCTTATCTAGGAGTGGGTGGAGAGGTGCCATTTGTTGAGCGATGTCTGGCACGAAATCGCATAGCCAATTACACAGGCCTAAGAAGCGGTGCAATTGCTTCTTGTTGGTTGGCTCCTCTGCCTCCTCATTGGTCCGTATTGCTGTGATTTGGGGGTAGTTCCCCTCGGGTGTGACTACATGTCCCAGGTAGTCGATATTAGTATTTCCGAATTGACTCCTGGAAAGTTTGCAAGTTAGGCTGTGTAGTTCGAGTTGCTGTGGAGGTGTCCACAGTGCTCCTCCAATGTTTTTGAATACATGATGATGTCATTCAAGTACGCGAAACAAAATTGCTCCACGAAGCCGGTAAAAACTTTGGCAAACCCGGGCTTCAGAAAAAAAAAGGGGGGGGGGGACCTTGAGTCCAAACTTCATTATTCGGAATTGCAGGGTTTCGCCCTCTGGAGTAGTGAATGCAGTATGTTTCCGGGGAGTGTAGGGGGCAGGAGAAGATTTCCCTTTCGTTCGGGCTGCTTCTCTTGCTCTGTATTCTTACTGGCATGCGGCGTGTCCAGCAGGGCCTGTGCCTTGTAATTATGCTCAGTTTCTCTCGCTCTCTCTAAGAGTTTGTCGACTGTCTCTGGTTTCGGGATTTGTAGCAGGTTACGCAATTTAGGGAAGAGCATGCAAGCAATGTGGCGCACGTAGCTTTCCTCCTTCCCTTCGGGGAAGATCCTTTTGTACATTGGGACCTTTCTTCGGATGAATATTTCGGCCTATTCGTCGGTTGCCTGCGTTCGGTCGGTCATTAATCGAGCTATGACCTCCTCAGAGGAGATTTGCGTGGCGAGACAGGAATCCAGCTGCCCTAACTCAGTGATGAATTCCCCGTATTTCGCCCACCACTCGGCTTATTCCCTTTCAGTTTTTTCGAGGTCCTCCCAACCCATTGTTTAGGGGAACCTCATTCTCGCGGAGTTCTTTTTCGCAGTAGAGTGTGAGTGTGATTGGGTCCTCGTGTAACCTTTCAGCAAACTCTGGTATTTGAGGCTTGCTGCTAGTTCGGGCAGTGGTCGAGCTCTGGCAAGTGCCAGGGTTTTCTGAGCGGTATTCCTCCGCATGCCTGCACACCTCACATCTATATACGAGGCCTGATCACGTGATGGGCTCATCTGGCCAGCCTATGCATATGTGATGGAAGGTCTGCTCACAAACTATGCAGCGTACTGTAGTTATACTTTGCCCGGCGTGAGTCAGCCAGCTGCAATACGTAGTCGGGTGAGTGCGGCATTCGTTACAGCAGAACTCTTCTAGTCCGTCTGTATATCGGAGTTCGTCTGTCCATCCCAAACATTGGTAATGGTAGCTATTTTAACAGTGTGCGCATATAATCTGATTTAACCCCGTGCCAGGGCAGGTGTGGCTTCAGCCATGGCGTTACTTGCGTCTTGGTCGACTAAGCTAGCGTCTGCTTTGGACTTCTTGACTAATTCTGTTGATTTGAGCGCCACTGGTTGTTTTCAGACTCCCCGAAGTCTGGTTAATGGTGTTTGATTCCCGGCTAGTATCACTGAATCTCTGGGTCGTGCTGGCCTGATTCTGCTTCACTATCGTAACTAGTAAAAGCTCTGTGGCCCCACGTTGAGCGCCACGAAAACTCTTTGACGCCTGACGTTCGTTTGTTGACAGCGATGTCATTGTTGGGCAAGTTTTAACATGTCGGTCAGAAACACAGTTTGATATCTCTGGCTGACTATACTACTGGCTGACTGGGCCCCAACCGGTATGCAGTACAGGACACGTGGCCTGGCAACTTGGCACAAAGTCAAATGTGGGCTTAGTGGGTCAGGTGAACTGGATGGCACACAGCCACAGGCTTACCTTTGCTGATGGTGGCCTGGGGTGGTTGTTGACCCAGCTGCTGCTGCTGCTAGACCGGGGAGGGCTGCTGGTCTGCGGCAGTCAGTCACGATTGGGTGGGGTCGCCCGGCTGTCTTGATCGGGGACTGAAAGACGGAGTGGGAGGGAGCTGGGAGGTGAGGCGCCTCCAGCCGGGCATCTTGAGCTCGTTCCCAGGAATTTGTGCTGCAAAGTATACTTGGGGCTGGGTTGCAGTTCCCGTTGACTTTGGAGGTCGTAGCTGCCTTCCTTTCTTGCCATTTAGTACCTTTCCTCTGGGTGTATGGCAGAAAGGTAGGTACAAGTATCTGCTTCGTCAGGGGGAAGTAGGCGACGATGGTCCGTAGCTAGCTGGGTGTAGAACCGAAGCAGAGTTAACTCAGAGCCATACCCGTTTACTCCAACCGGCGACACGAGACGCGGTGGTTGGAGAGGTGGGTTTATTCTGAGCATCCGATGATGACATTGGGTGTGGGTCCAAAGTTGGGCAGACCTCCAGAACCAGTCTAGCACTCCCTCCAGCGACAGTTCAGCACGGTGGACGGAGTGAAGGCTGGGCTGGCTGACTAGCTGCCTTGTGGATTGTGTTGCTAGTGGTTGTGGCTCTACTTTATTGTGCACCAGGTGCACAGTACGGGTGGCTTTTGGCTGGGTGTGTTTATGACGTCTGTGCGCCCGGTTAAGGGAACCTGCAGTCCTACACTAAGTTCGGTAATGGGTTTGCCAAAGACGCTGTCTCCTGCCTTACCCTGGCGGGCTGACGTCTACAGTGGATAAAATCAGACACACTTCGAAAGTAGCACGCACAGGTTTGAGAGAATATGTATTTATTCCATGAGGAATAAACACGGTGGCCCGTACTACCTCCTAACTAACCAAGAACTGACTGGAAGTAAACTACGTAAACCTGGTGAAGGGGACCTGAATCTGACCTTAACAAAGCAGATGCGGCCAGGTATCTATTACAACAACTCTGTCCCATCTATCTCAATGCCATTGTCCAGAAGAGACGTCGGGGCCACTACCAGAAGGGTAGTGGGGTGTTTAACACTACCGGAAGGGTAGTGTGGTTGCCGTTACCAGAAGGATGTTTGGCAGTTCAAGGGGTTCAAAGACTTCTTCGGAAGTAGCAGGTGAAAATCTGGTAGATCTTCTGGAAGGTCGTGTAGACGTTGGTATCAGGACAGATCTGGAGAACAACTGACGTTCCTTGGCGGTGCAAGGCCTTACATTCTACATGCCTGCGGGCTCGTCTTGGGTGCGGGTGGTGATGAGCTCCGCCTATAGGTGGAGCTGCACTCTCTAGCGCCATCCCTCGGCTCGTGACTGAAGTAGGTCGCTTTGTAATGTGATCCCTGCCGCTAGGCTGGCTTCCTTCACACGTCGGGGGGTTGGTGNTTACATTCTACATGCCTGCGGGCTCGTCTTGGGTGCGGGTGGTGATGAGCTCCGCCTATAGGTGGAGCTGCACTCTAGCGCCATCCCTCGGCTTGTGACTGAAGTAGGTCGCTTTGTAATGTGATCCCTGCCGCTAGGCTGGCTTCCTTCACACGTCGGGGGGTTGGTGNTGTGACTGAAGTAGGTCGCTTTGTAATGTGATCCCTGCCGCTAGGCTGGCTTCCTTCACACGTCGGGGGGTTGGTGTGACGTCTGACATCATCAGGGCAAACAATCTTGGCTGACATGTCCGTGAGTGTCCTCGCAACAAGGGGCGTACTTGTAGGCCCTGGTAGCAAGTTGTTTCGCATTTTAAACCCCGCCAGGGATGACGTGAAGGCACATTCAGATGAGGCAAAGTTGTGTTTATTATCGGAATGCTAATTATTTGCAGTGGTGAGGTCGTCTCTACATCAGCTGGGTAATGCCAGTATCTGTATGGACGCCATACCACTACCACTAAAGATTGCATTTAATGTTGCAAAAATGTCACTTTTTATTAGGACATTTATTTTAAAAGCATTGCCATTATTGTTTTTGTTTGAAATTTTTGAACTTTTTAAGTGATTTGAAATACTTCTATTTTAATCAGGAGTCGTTGTGCATAATTTATTTCTGACTGAACTCTACGACCTGTACTGTTCTCAGAAAAATTTTGTATTGAACTTACTAAGTCTATTAGTCTTATTTTTGGTTAAAAATTTAATTTTTACTTATATTTTGTGTATAAATTTTAATATTTCAATTATAGTGTAATATGAATAGAAACAGAAAAATAATGTGCGTTGGTAATGCAATGCCTAATAAGAAATAGGTCTTATGCAAAATGATATTACACTGAGTGTGAACAAATGCTGTGCATTGTCCCTTTGGTGTTTGCACCAGATGGATAAATATCCTGAAAGTAGAACTTTAGCAGGGCTTAATAAAATTGGGAAGTAACCGTGAATTGGCTATATAGCCTATTTTATCTATGAATTCTACTTTATGACAGGCAATGTTTGGCAACATGTCTTAAATGAAACATCATCCCATTTACAAAATCCTGTATCAGCTGATGTTTGAACGATTGAAAGAAAATTCCATAGTAGCTTTTCTGACAGTCCTGCCTTTATAGACATCGGAGAAATCCACGTGCAGGAAGGAGTTCTTAAGCAAAATGTTTATGTATTTAATTTTTTTTACAAAACAGCAATTATTAGTGTAACAAACTAAACTTCATTCTAAATTATGTGTAGGTGTTTCAAACAAAATGCAACTAAACCCTGTGTGATTATTTTACTTTGTTTCTCTCTTCTTCATATACTATAGCTAGGGCTGTTGTAGCATGCATGATTCATGGTAATTAAAGAGTCCGCAGATGTGTCTCAGAGTATTTTTTAAATATTTCTATATTAATTTGATGCTATATATTTCAAACCTGAGTTGTTTTAAGCCAGTATGAAA
This sequence comes from Clitarchus hookeri, assembly GCA_002778355.1. Lineage (NCBI taxonomy): Eukaryota > Metazoa > Arthropoda > Insecta > Phasmatodea > Phasmatidae > Clitarchus > Clitarchus hookeri. The sequence goes on along the minus strand of NQII01000277.1, from coordinate 171,256 downwards.
CAAAAAATTTACTTTTAAAAAGACATTGTATATAATACTTTTGGGATAGAGAAGCGAAACAGGCTACTATGTTGCCACNAAAAATTTACTTTTAAAAAGACATTGTATATAATACTTTTGGGATAGAGAAGCGAAACAGGCTACTATGTTGCCACGTTGTCGGAAACCACGTCCCTATGAAATGACTCGTTTTTAATGTGTAAAATACAAATATACAAACAAATTCTCACANATTGTCGGAAACCACGTCCCTATGAAATGACTCGTTTTTAATGTGTAAAATACAAATATACAAACAAATTCTCACAGTTTCATATTTTCTGTGTGCTCTATATAATTTTTAAAGCAACATATTTCTGCAAGCAGCGGTTCTGCTTGCTAATAATTTCGATTCGGCCTGTAATCTATCACCAAGCCTTTCTGAGGCCGGCTTGCCATTTTGTGTTTGCTGCCTCCCATCCCACTTCAGCGACAAGGTGAAAATAAATGTCATATATTGAATTATTTTCCTTAAAAATAATTCCTATATTCATGTGATGTATTGTCATCCAGGTGCACCCTGGTTAATTTATTGCCTGGTTGCTTATACTAACTTGTAAACTACCAAAACTCACCTTTTTATGATCAGACACCACTTTTAATCATAAAATACTTTATTATTATGAATGAAAATGTGCAGGCTGATAATGTCCCTGAATTCATAATATTTCCAAGTTTCGTATATATGCCATAATGTCCAAACTGCTACTGCAGAACTACAATTAACATTTTCTTAAAGACATCAAACCAAATTTGCTGTCTGTAATAAACAGTGCTTCACAGTTTTGTGTTGTGCTTTCAAGTTCACACCTAGCCAAATGGCTGTAGTTGTAGGTGCATTGAGTTAAACTGATGTTAGAGTTGCAAATCACACCCAAGATTATAACATAGTTAATTTTCCATGAGTGTTATTATGTATTATTTCTGTTTGTTGGGCAAGAAAGCTGCTACTTGTCAAACAACAGTTTCAAGTGAAAAAACTTATCTCTTTTGTAGTGATGAAAAACTTCTACATCAAAATCAAAAATTTTATCATTATCCAAGTGTGAGCACCTGGGCAATATGTTTTGATGTAGTTAGGTAGGGCTCACAGTCTCATTGGCATCCATCATTACAGACTAAATATGTTTTGACAGTCAGGTGGAAACCATGTGGCAGCGGAAGGATGTGTAGTCAGTTTACTGAATGCTACTTCTACATTATCTGTCCTAAAGTGGAATTCAAAGATGAAATGGGCCACATATAATTTTGGTGACCAGAATTTTTAATGAACATTTGCTATAAACTATCTGGAATTTTAATAAAATGTTGGAATAATATTTTTTATTTTGAGCCTCTAATATGCTGGTTATCAATACAATAATGTCAAAGAACTTTCACCAATACTTACCACACGAAACTGAACTTTATGTCTTCAACCGTTTTTCCTCTGTTGCCTTAAATTAAAAACAATGATTTGACAAAAAAAACATATTTAACCCTGTATTTGATATTCTTGGAGTTGGTGTGTATTTCTTTACTAACTAGTCATAATCAATTTCTTGATAAATTGTGCATGTGTATTTTCAGGGGCAACATGTTCCATGTTTCAATAGTAAGCGCGGTTTTAGTCATCTCAATGTACTGTATACTTCAGTGTATTGTGCTGTAAAAAATACTTACCTTTAAATCAGCAACCACTTACTGATTATTTATGATCGNTGTATACTTCAGTGTATTGTGCTGTAAAAAATACTTACCTTTAAATCAGCAACCACTTACTGATTATTTATGATCGCCCACATACAAAAAATCACACCTCTAAAACTAACATTATTGGTTCAAAATAGTCTGCATTAAAGCTGCAATGTGGAAAATCTGCTTTCAGATAATCGATAGTTTACTTTTTTAGCAAATTGATAACCATTGACACGTGCTTGAATAGTCCAATGACGCATGCTAGAAAAGTCCATTTACGCATGCTCAAATAGTCCATTTACGCATGCTCAAATAGCCTATTGATTTATGCTATTTTAGTGTGTCAAGGGTTATGTATGATTTCAGGAGTTGTCATTGCTGAAAGAAAGTGTTTGTGTTGTAGCATTCCAGTAAACCACATCCTGCCAGGCAGCATGAAGGACAATTTCTGGGAAATGGGTGAGACAGGTCCTTGTGGACCTTGCTCTGAAATACACTATGACCGCATTGGGAATAGGGATGCTGCGCACTTGGTGAATCAAGATGATCCTGATGTGTTAGAGATTTGGAACTTAGTGTTCATGCAGTTCAACAGGTATGATGGTTTTCTTATAGTACATATATGTGAAATTGTTTAAGCTTTAGGGAATGTGATGGGAAATATTACTCCCACATGTGCATAATTGTCAAGAATTTTTCTGGAGTATACTTAGTGGGATATAGCTACTCGTTGGAACTTTGTTCTTTTAATATTCTTGTCAAACACTGCTTGCTTATTAAATGCAAATGTAAAAATTTTGTTGTGTCAACAAGCAAGTGACATGGAAACATGTAGCCATGTAGTTCATTTTTAATTGTTTACTGTATGGTTGTGCTAATAGTATTTTTAATAATTTATTAAATTCCTTTTCAATTTCCAAATGCTTTATTGCATGAAGAAAATAAGTGTCTACCATAATGACCTGTTTTCTTTCCTCTGANACCATAATGATCTGTTTTCTTTCCTCTGACTCAGGTGTTAAATTACTGCCATCAATTTTTTGATTGTACGTTCTGCTTTTAGAGCTTTCTTTTATCAACACCTTATTCCGGCATAGTGTTTTTTGCACCAACTTGTCAGCCTATTTACTGACTTTTCATGCAACCATATTTTCATGTTACTCTTGGCGTGCCACAAGTGCTGTCGCATACGTGTCCAAGCCTCAGCCTTTGGTGCGCTCCCCTAGTGTACCGTAGCGCCGAACGCTGCCACTCACTTTGCCTTTGTATCATTTCTATCTACAAGCGAGTCAACCCCTTGCCGCCTAAGAGGCCGGCAATCTGCATGGTACCGCAATCCAGTCTGAGTGGGTGGACCTACCCCCTCGCTTGCCTTGCTCTGGCCGGCAGGCACCGGACGCATGCGCTCGCCGTGCATCAGAGGAGGTGTCCCCCTTCATGCTGCCTGCTCCAGCCACCCCTCGCTAACCACGTCTCTCGAGGGTATTTATTCCTTTGCATGCACTCCAGACAGGGCAGTTTGCATCAGCTCTATAGCTGCAACTCTTGCAACCTCGCCACGCTTGCCGTAACATTTGCCTTCAGCAGTATTGTTGAACTTAGTCTTGTCACGTTAACTGTTCAGAATTTGTGTTTCTCACCAAAATAGTCAGAAGCTCTTGCCGTGGAACCATCTCCTAGTCACAAGAGTGGGCCTCATGCTTCGTCCGCGCCAGGCGTAGTTTGTACCGGGGTTGCTCTCACCCTGAACTTAGGTTCGTATTTCGTTGTCGCCCTGCGGTAAACAGCTTGGCAAAATGTGTCCCTCGTCCATCAGACGTTAGCCGGCACAGGTTGGAGATGTGTGTCTTGTAAATTCCTTCAGATATAATAAAACATATATCTACTAGTTACCTCTTTTTGGTCCAATCATTCTCTTTCGCTTTCACGTTCCTTACCTGCTTCGCCTTTTGTGTGCACACATGAATGCAGCGATAGAGAGTTGAACCTAATTCCCCACCGAAGGGTGCTCCCGCCTCTTGTCGATGTTTGGTGGCTAGTGCTGGCTGGTCATGCCGTCCTCTAGCGCCACTGTGGCAAGAGGAGAGAGAGAGAACTTTTCTCTGAGGCTCCTGAGGCTTAGGAGAACAAACACTACAACTTTCAGGCTACAAGCTGGTCACACCACTTACTGAGAGTCATAGGATCCTTATGTTGGGACTGCTGCGAACCCAGAGAGGCAGTTGAGGTCTGTTACTGGTCATGCTTTTCACGCAACTTTTCACAGTGGGGGATCAGGGTGCCCTCTCCCCAAGTTGCTATAGGCCTGAGCACTGCCCATTGTGAAGCACACTTTGTGGTGCCGATCGATAAATAGTATTCTGGCGGGGTCTACCCCAAGGCACCAGCCCCAGGAAGAGTAGATTCCTTCCTGGATGAACCACGCCAGAACCTGTCCTCCCCCGCACTGCTACGTAATTTTAAACCATATCTTCGGTCGTGCCTGTGCCTAGAGGACACCCACTAAATCCTCTAAAATCGTAATTCTCTATTCTTATTTTATTTTTATCCTCTTAAATTAATGTAACGTTACTGACTCTGCATAGCTGTGTACTCGCAGCTATTCCTTAAACGCCTAATCACCAGGCGGGCCATAAAAGGGATGGCTTAATCCTCAGTGCCCAGCTACGTGCTCTTGGTGAGCCAGGGTCAGACACCCCCAGGTCACAACCGTAACGGCTCTTACGCCCTGTTCAAATCCTCATTAAGGAGACTCAGTTTCCCTAGTCTCTAGAGGGATACTGAGCCAGTGCACCATCTTTCAAGGTTGGCGTAATTGGCGTCACTTGATGCATGATGGCCTGAAGTGCTGGGGCGCATCTACATCAGCACAATCTTTGGTTGTCAGGTCAGGCACACAAGCTCACGGGGTAGACTCTATTGAGGTAGAGTCTGTACAATTTGGCGCTTGGTCTTAATTACATCCTTGAATAGGGTCGGATCGGTAGGCCGTCTGCAAGGCATGTAGTTCGGCTAGGCAAGGTGAGGCCTACGGATTGCTGGGGTATGTGGGGCTGCTGTTTACCTTGCACTTGCCTCACCCGTGGCTGACATGTGCTCATGGGCTGATGTCCTGGGTTGGGTCCATGGACTGAGCGGGTCGTCTGATCTGTGTCTGGAGCCAGCTGTGTCTCACTGGGTGCTGGCTTGGGATCTGCAGGCAGGCGGCGGTCCTGCTGTCTATGTCTGGACGTGGTGAGCAGGCTATGTTGTCTGGTTCAATTCCCAGAACCAGGGGTAGGCCCAAACACACATACTCAACGACGGGGTGAGCATTCTTACTCAACAACTGGTCCTTGGCGAGGACAGCAGCTGTCCTCCTGTCACTCCCACTTATTTCCCCCTCTGCGGATGAACGGCATGTATGGGGAGGTACTACAGTTCACGCTCGCACTGAGGTGACAAGCAACTGTTCCCTAGCTATTGTGCAACCCAGAAGGGCCAGGTCACTCCTTGTCAGGCCTGGCACTCCTTCCAATTGGTCTATATGTATTGGATGGAGTAGGTTAACTGATAAGGGTGGCCTAGCCTCTTTGTCGTGTGTCTTTCTAGTTGAGGGCTTTACGGTAGGTGTGCATCAGGTGCCTTTGCGTACCTGGTCCACAGTAGGAGTGGGCTGTTAATGTGTGCTGTGGAGGCGTACGTACAGTCGTCATTAGAGTACAGTTCATAGTCCTACTCTAGAGTCATAAATCTGTTGTAAAGCCACGGTTCCCTGCTGCTCCCTTGTGGGGTGAAACCACAATGGAGACTATGTACAGTTCACTCTAGAATTGATAAGCTGTGATTAGACTAAAATACATGTTTTATTTCATCCAGAATAATAGAACATGGTGACTCATACCCTCGTGCGTAGACTCAATGCACTGAATAATCTATGGAACAAAGACAGGTGAAGGGGTATGTCGGCTTGAAAAGCGAGAGCAACAATAAGGTAGCCATGAAAACAATTTGGACCTTAACTGAAACTTGATTGTCCAGTTTTAGTTAATTTTCTCAATAAATATGTAGTGTTAACGTTACATAATATATGACGTTAAAAAGTTTTTTTAGCTTATGAAGTTCGGGATCCCGCTCCCCCTAGTTTTTATAATGTAACGAAACTTGCTAAAAACAAAACTACGAAATTGCGACCGAACTGAAGCTACTAAATACTAATATACTAAATGGTAAATTAACACGGCCAGTACAGTTTTATTTTCAAAATATTTTCGCATCTCATTTTCATGCTTAAAATAATTTTCCAAGAGTGATTAATTTACTATGCATGTGCGAAGGTCGTTTTTTAAATGCGAAGCTTGCATCATGCGAAGGAATTTAGAAGAAAAATCAAAGTCGAAGGATTAAAAAATATATATATATTAATGTAAAGTAAGTAGGCTACAGTTTTCAAGTGTATTCAACTCATTTGTACTGTTACTGCCAAAAAACGTTTGCCTACTAGACACTGAGAAATGGAATAAAACATATCCTAATCTTGCACTGCTGAAAAACTGAAATCTCAAAATCTGCAAGAAAGTAATCATTATATATTTAGTACCTACAAACTTTATAAAAACTACCATACTCCATATATGCAGTCCCATTTGGCGCCACCACCGCACAGTGATTTAAATGGGTGGCTATCAACATTTGACTTCTTCCCTTTCCTCCTCCAACGACCCTTGTCAATGTCAGGTTATATAGTAAACTTGCTAGATGGTGGTGGCATTTAGGCCTCAGAGCAAGAGAGTTGAGCCACTTTCACTGCTTACAAGGAAAGTGTGCAGTTCTTCCGAAATGACGTATCAGCTGTGGCACATACGTCGCCCAACTCCCCGCACGTGATAAATGCATTAACTGTTATGACATCGCTGCACATGACAAAATTAGAAAAGCAAAGAAACATGAATTTTTCGAGACGGAAAATACACACTGTATTTGTGTTATGGTCTTGTTTGCCTAACAAAAGAGAGAGAGAGAGAGAGAGAGAGAGAGAGAGAGAGAGAGAGAGAAACAAACAAACAAACAAACAAAGGAAAGTGCAAGGCTGTAAAAACCATTCACTCCTTTCCCTAGGTGGCCGACTGATTGACTGTCGTCAAGGTGGTAGATTATCTCAGCAGGGTGGAGCTTGGGAAAAAAAACTGCAAACTTTGTTTGAAAAACAGTGTAAGTTGAGTCTCTTTTCCAATGAGTTTTTCCTTTCCCAGGGTGGGAATACTTTCAAAGGGCCCGCATAGCTCAGCAACCACTCCAACAGGAACTTAAATTATTCACAATTTTTGCATAAGATTCAAACTTCGAATGCGAATAATTAGTAAATTCCTATTTATAACTATTCAAATTTTCGAATATCCGCACACCCCTATTAATGATACCGGCTGCTGGTTTTGATACTAGTTTTGGTGGAAAAAACACTTTGTGAAAATCTTGCTCGACTTTTCACTCAAAGATTTTTTAATTTGAAGATGAAGTCGAAGGTACAAAAGTCTTCAATTGCAATAACAAATATTGTAAACATTACTCAAATTACAGAAGAAAATGAGTAGAGGCCATTCTATGGTAGATATGTCTCGGGAAATAAGTTTTGAAACACAGAAAACTCAAGACAAATAACATTCAACTCTACAAGTCATACAGGGCCCAGGAATTGTGTTTTGTATTTATCTGTTACAAAATAGAAGGGTAATGTTATTGCATAGTATTAATACAATGTTCTTGTTGAACATGATAGAATGTAAACATTACTCTTCATGTTCATCGATCATACTATTTAACAAATCCACTACGTAGGCCAACCTTTAAGTGATCGAGTAAACCTGATCACACAACCAAGTTAAACCAGTTAACTGTACCCAATTAAGTAAACACCCAAAGATTTCTGTCACTGACCGCTGTATCCGAGTTGTGAAGGAAGCTCTTTGCATTGTTTGATTTGGCTGTATGACCATGGGTTCACACAACAAGCTTCAGATTTTACCAGTGCTTATCTGTTAGTTACTCGGGCCTACCAGAGCAATGTTTATGTTCACTTCTTTTATGACATTTCCATTTGACAGTAACATTGCTGACATAGAACTGACATATGTTTAATTGCTGAGGAATTGGGATGCCTGAATTTATGAGTCCCTATGATCATGTCCCTTTTGTATGTGTACAACTTCGTCTGTTCACTCATTATGATAGCAAATATGTAGGTATGTGGTGTTGAAGCATTTGTTCCATTTTCTGATAAAGCATTGTACTGAACATTTTTTGCGGGAGCAAAAGGGTTTCTGTGACTTTTTGCCATTGTGTAGTTACATTTAAAAATAGGTAAAATTATTAATAGCAAACAGCATAAGCATATGGTAATTGTATACGCATCTTAAATGTGTTTATGTGTGTGTGCTTCTTGTTCACAGGGAAAAGGATGGTAGTTTGAGACCATTGCCAAGGAAGCACATTGACTGTGGGCTTGGCTTAGAGAGACTGGTGTCTGTCGTACAGCAGAAGAGGTCCAATTACGATACTGATCTGTTTGGGCCTTTGTTTGATGCCATCCAGAAGGTGTTTATTTTTCTGTTAATAACTTTTGTAGCTCGCCTTTGAATCTGAATAGTAGAATCTAATTTCAAGATGATAGATAACTGTTGAACTGCTTGTAATTTTGTATAAATGTACATAATTTCATATATGTATTAAATCAACTCACTGGTTAAGTGTTGATGTAGTGGCACATTACCTTACCATAACCTAAATCTGTTTGAAATTTTGTGGTATTATTGCCTTACATTACTGACAGCATGGATGTGTGTTAAAGTTGTATGGTGCAGACACACTTAACGAATAGTTATCTGCAAATTTCAGTCCCCATCTATGAAATTGTAACAGCATTGCCAAAACAAGAAAAGAAAGATGCAGTTCACTGAAAAAAGTAAACTGAAATAACTTTGTATTTTTGCTGGTAATGCTGTTTTATATGCAGCACCATATTCACTTTTATTAAGCTTGGAACTCTGTTTGGCACATTTTTATTTTAAGCTTTTTACTTCTGCAAAACCTTACACCCGTCAATGAAGTGCCACCTGCAGAATGCACTAATAGCAAAGCTAACCATTTTGGGTTGCAGGATATAGGGCACATACGTATCTTACAGTAAAAATTTTACATCTGCCAGCTTGTTTCAAATAAAAGTATTTTAACCAGTTTCTTGTGTTAGAATGTACATGCTTATGTTGTTTAAAAGTTAAGGCACTTAGTATCGGCTAAATCAAACTGAAAGCAGCAATAAAGCCTTACTCCTTAAAAACTTAAAATTGCAGTACATGTTTGTATTTTTGGATATTCCTTGTGTTAAAAGTAATACATATAGAAATATGGTTTTTCATAAAACCATAATCACTTAAAAATGTATAAATAAATAACAATTCTAAGACAAAACCTATCTCCATTTTTGTTTCACAGTTTTGTAAGATTTTATGTTAAGGGAAAAATACTGTACTTCAAAAGTATAATATAAAAAAAAATTTAGTAATTCTTGCACTATCGATATGGTGGCAGTTGTAGTTTGGGATGCATGCATATGCTAGATGACAATTCCTGTAGGATGCAAGTTAGCTGATTCAGTGTTTACCCAACCAGCATTCTTGAGGGTTTCTGTGCATCACTGTTTTCATCAATAATTGTTGGTTGTAAAAGTGGAGCGAATAAATATGTCAATTGACAAGTTATGTGACATGCGTTGGTGGGCCAAGATTCAAGCATGACCTAAATTATTGATAAATTTCTCAAGNCAATTGACAAGTTATGTGACATGCGTTGGTGGGCCAAGATTCAAGCATGACCTAAATTATTGATAAATTTCTCAAGACTGATGCAGTTTGTGATCTGTCAAATATTTAGCTCTGGGCTGTTTTCAACTCAAGAATCACGCTTCCAAAAACATAGCAAAGGGAAATGATCATACATCTTAACCTAAAATGTATAAAGTATTTCTGCAGAGAACAAAGAGTTTCACACTTTTTTTCTTCAAACGGCTTGTAGAAGCTTGGTATGAAATTTGAGATGTATGTAAAAGAACAGTGGTTGACTTGTGGTTAGACTGCTCGCCTCCCACCAAGGCGAACAAAGTTCAATCCCTAGCGGGTCACTCTGGATTTCCGCAAGTAGGAATCACGCCGGACGGATTTTCTCGGGGATCTCCCGTTTCCCCCACCCTCGCATTCCGGTGCTGTTCCATTCTCACGACATTTCACCCTCATCGGCTTTCGAGATCTTGTTAAGAGCTGTCCAGATCTCTCTACTCAATTCTAAAGAAGACTTTTTGTGATATTAACAAACTGTAAACCCAGAATAATATTGTGCTATTGTCACACGAACTGGAGCATGGAAACATGGAATGAGGGTATTGTCAGCAGCAAATCAGATTGTAAAAATTAAAATAGTACTATTCTGATCAAAGATTTTTGTTCTGAGAATATCAACTAGGAAATTTCTATCCCATGTGTGACATCTTGTTGAGGTCAGTGGAGAAGAGGTACATTGTTTCTTATGGCTACACATATGCATAGGGAACAGGCAATAATTTAGATGTACTGAGAACAATTTACCCTAAAACGCTACGCATTACCTATACAGGAAAACATACTATCCATGAATAGTAAAATGCAAGGTTAGCCTCATCAATAAGATAAATTTTCCTATAAGAAATTGAGGTTAAAAATGATGTTTGAAGACTACGAAATTTATGTTGTAATAACGACAAAGTAGAAGTCCTGGTCTGAATTCTATTGAAAATCTGTAAAGGATTGTGAATACACAAATTTCGAGCACAATGTTGGAAACATTCATGACTTTCTTGAGTCGGTATTAACACTTTGAATGATGTAGGTGTTGACATTTACCACTTCCGTAATAGATAATGGAAACATGTGCTTGTTACATGTCCATAAATTTGTACTGTTTTCAGATGTTGTGACAAGCTAGTTGATGTTTTCTTCTCAGGTTTTTATGTATATAACGGGATAAATAACGTATATGTGATACTAGGGTACAGGTGCTCGCCCGTACCAAGGCCTTGTGGGAGCGGATGATGTGAATGGTATTGATATGGCATACAGAGTGTTGGCTGACCATGCTCGTACACTCACTGTGACATTGGCTGATGGAGGTCGACCTGACAATACTGGCCGGGGGTGAGTAATGTTCTGTAACTATATTACAGCCCTCATTATGTTTTAAAAATAAGACAGAATGCACAAGTACTCACAGGGCGGTACTTTTAGATAGAAACACACAAACAATAGTCAGACNTTTAAAAATAAGACAGAATGCACAAGTACTCACAGGGCGGTACTTTTAGATAGAAACACACAAACAATAGTCAGACGAACACATTTTCCATGCATCTGCGTTGAAAATGTTATCTCACTTGTTTGTGTGTGTCTGTCTGTGAGTACTACCCTGTGAGTACTTATGCATTCTGTCTACTTTTTATAATGTACTCAGTAGCCTAGCGGCCTATTCCCGCCATATATTGGACCGCTCTTACAATTAGTCCTGAGCTGGTACTGATACCCAATACTAAAACCTGGCCTGGTATTAATATTAATGGAACCACCTGAACAAAACCTAATTTTTACAGGTACCGAAAAACCTATATTTGCTTAGTTAGTTTCCTCCTCCTCCTTCCCCAATGCACCTATTCATTTTTGATGGGTGAATGGTCTGAAAAAAATTTGTCTTCTCCTGTAGGTTTGATTCAGAAGACAAGAATTGTAACTTATACATAACCTAAAAAGCATTCATTACAATGTGGTTGCTGGTTACAATTAAAGCACGTGGAATTGTTTCAATATTTTGATATGAGCAACAGGATTGTGAGAATGAAGTATACAATTGATAGGTTCAAAAGTATAACTGGTAGGGTTAAAAGTATCTGCGTGAACATGTAGGTAACCTAGCCATAAATGTGATGTACTCTAATAGTAATTAAAAATTTGTTATCAAAATGCTAACTGCAAATTAATATCGTATGAAAATAATTACTCCACGTACATGTTAAAATCATTGAATTTATGAAAACAGGAGTTGTGCAATAATATTTGCAAGTGTCATGCTTCTGTGCAGAAATGACAGTTGGCGTCACTCCACGTGTAATTTGAAGTTCCACCGTAAAAGTTCAGGTCTTATATTAAAAAACTAGGGCTACTGGTACATGCTCTCAAGANGTGTAATTTGAAGTTCCACCGTAAAAGTTCAGGTCTTATATTAAAAAACTAGGGCTACTGGTACATGCTCTCAAGATGTGCGCAACAACTTTGTCTGAATTTTTAGAGCCATCAGCAGAAGCTTTGACATCAATTAAAAACCTGGAATATGAAATGGAATGTAGTGATCCAGTTATATCAAAAATGTTAAAGAAACTTATTATTTTACCTCCTTCGCNCTGGAATATGAAATGGAATGTAGTGATCCAGTTATATCAAAAATGTTAAAGAAACTTATTATTTTACCTCCTTCGCACAAACTGATTGCAAAAATTATTTGTACTTATTTTGCTTCTTTCAACTTTGTGGAGTTCATTGTACCAGTATNTCGCACAAACTGATTGCAAAAATTATTTGTACTTATTTTGCTTCTTTCAACTTTGTGGAGTTCATTGTACCAGTATTGGGTATCTTCTTTATCTGCAAGGAAGTAATGGTTTTAACTGGTATTAGTAAATGTCTTTATTGACTCAGCTCTGGCAGTTACCTTGGGATTGGACAAGTTAGATCATTCCAAGTGTCAGTATGACACAGTGAAGGTGCTTACTTGTGCCAGTGTTTCATCATGCGGCAGCTATCTTTGCTTATCTAAGCCTGTCAAAAAAGCATTGTGTTTTTTTTTCTTAATTTTGTTTTGGGGATTGGGATACTTACTGGGGGAATCGTGGCAAAATGTTGCACAGAATTGGTAAAAATATTAGTATATCACAAGCACTCCTCCTCCACCTTCCCTGTCCAGCAAACATAGTTTTACTAGAGAAAAGTTCTTTTTCACCTATAATTTGCCCATCAAAACTTGCGTTTTATTGTTGCGTCCATTTTTGTTTTTAAGTTCACATAACTAGGATTTTCTTTTAAAAACTTGATTTGCCTTGCAGGTATGTTTTGCGTCGTATTCTCCGTCGAGCAGCAAGGTATGCCATTGAGAAACTGAATGCTAAACCTGGTTTCTTCTCATCATTGGTGCACACTGTAGTTGATCTTCTAGGAGACACTTTCCCTGAGGTCAGTTGTATGATGTGGATTTGCATGGAGTTGTATGCATTTGTAAAGCAAGTATTTGTTTTTATTTCTTAATTGACGTCTTTTTTGTAGTTGAAGAAGGATCCTCAGACTATTATCGACATTATTGAAGAAGAAGAGCAGCAGTTCTTAAAAACACTTTCTCGTGGGAGAAGTCTCCTCAACAGGACAATTGGTAGACTTGGAGATGCTCAGAAAACTTTGCCAGGTATGATTTTGTAGAGCATAAGAGAGAGTTCACGTGTGCATGTATGGTTGTGTTTTTTGCCCAAGCCTTAAAAATTTGGTGTTGGTTAGTTTGATTTAGTTAGTTCATTTCATAAATCACAATTTTAATTAAAATTACATTTTGGTAATGTTTATTGAAATTAAGTTTATTAAATTTGCAATGAGTTTTCTAGTTTTCTCATGAAATGCAAGTAGATGGAAAACATCAGTGTATGGAGTCTTTCTTTATTATTTAATTTTTAGAACATTTTTTAAGATGCTAATTTTGTTGCAGAAACTGTTTATTGGCCTACATTGACAGGTTGTAACATTCTTTTTGTAGAATTTTTACAGTTATTGCTGTCGTTTTCCAGCACCCAGTACTCGTCTGGTACTTTTGAATCACAGAAAATTGGAAGGGGGGGGGGTGTCTTACTATTCATCGTCGTAAATTTTTCTATTGTTTTTATGTAAAGATGATAGCATTGTCATTTTATCATTTTCCTTACATAGGTTTTGTGAAACAGGTGATGTTGCGTGGCGTTTGTATGACACATATGGTTTTCCTGTGGACCTAACACAGTTGATGGCTGAAGAGAGACAGTTATCAGTGGATATGAATGGCTATGAAGATGCCAAGAAACAGGCACAGGTTTGTAGTAATCAATCCATTAGCTGCATGCTGAATGCAACAAATTTTTTGTGGCTGTAGGAGAATTCTGAACCAGTGATAATGGAGTAGTGAATGTGTTGAGGATTACTATTTACAGTATTTGTACCTATATTTAAGTCTTATTAAAAATAAATATCTATAGAAATAGATGTCAGCTGGATGTGGTAAATAGAAGAAATATTTTGGCTTCAAAGTGTGTGTAAACATGTATAAACATTTAAGTGCACATTAGTTTGCTTAATATGCCTTTTTCTGGTGTTACAAGTGATTGCACATTTACTTGTACAGATCACCAGTATTTTCATACTACAAAATTACATAACCATAAAAATATTAGTGTGCTGGGAATCCTTGTTAAGGTAAAAGTGCACTTCATACTTATCAATATATAGTAACAATTGGAAATCCCTTAAGAGTTGTACACCGTGCTATATTGACATTCTGGCTGACCTTCAGCTGTACTGTACTGAGATGAGTATTTTGTTCTCATTACTAGTTAGCTTCACAGAGCAAAGCAGGGGGAGTGGATGACCAAATCAGTTTGGATGTTCACTCTATCACTGAACTGCAGCAGCAAGGTGTACCTGCAACTGATGACTCAGCCAAGTACAACTACAAAGCCCAGTCTGAGGATAAAGATGCAGAATATGGTGAGAAAAAAAATAATTGTATGGTGTAGAACTATTACAGTGAAACCTTGCTGTAATGTCAGCTGGTGATGGCAATTAAATGATCGCTATAGTGAAGTATCGTATAAAGCAAAAATTACTGTGTAGCATCTTCTCATGCAAGGTTATCGTATACTAACTTCCTGGCTATCCTTTGTTTTCTGTATGCTGTTGCACGCCCGGAAGCTCACAAGTAAATCGTGAAACACAATTTGGCACGTCTTAACAACGGAATTTTCCACACATGACAATTGTTTATTTAACAACTATTAAAATGAGAACAACCATAATCATTTATGTCTTTTAAAACCATTTTGTTTTGCCGTCTGCTGGTAATTGCATGCACCGAAGGCTGGAAATTGTACAGTTATGTGACTGAATCATTTTTTGAATGATACTTCTTCTAAATCTTATCTCACTGTTTAATTTCAAGCTCTTTTATATACAAGAACAGCAGCAGTCCATATTTGTAGTTTGAAACGTAAATAATGTTGAAGGCAGGATGTCTGCCTGCAGATATGCAGAGACTGCTGCGCATACAGTGCGTAAAATCCACTTTAATCTTTCCGGGGCCATCTTTTGCTTGAGCACCCTGCCTTTTTGTTTGCTACCACTCCTCTTCAAACTGCTCATGGGATCAACAGTTTTCTCCATCCCTCTGTGTTTCTATGAATGCAGCTCCCCTGGCAACACAATAGCCAACCAGTGACGAGAGGGGGAGAAACTAGGCAGTGTGGTATTGAAACGGCAGCAAGTGCTGCTGCTCTTTAATATTCCTTCCTTTTGTTTTCACAAGAGAAGTAAACTTGTTGAAATTCTTTTGACCTCTACACACCATGTTTGCAAACAAAAAAAGTAAACATTGTTTTAACNGCCTTTTTCTGGTGTTACAAGTGATTGCACATTTACTTGTACAGATCACCAGTATTTTCATACTACAAAATTACATTACCGTAAAAATATTAGTGTGCTGGGAATCCTTGTTAAGGTAAAAGTGCACTTCATACTTATCAATATATATTAACAATTGGAAATCCCTTAAGAGTTGTACACCGTGCTATATTGACATTCTGGCTGACCTTCAGCTGTACTGTACTGAGATGAGTATTTTGTTCTCATTACTAGTTAGCTTCACAGAGCAAAGCAGGGGGAGTGGATGACCAAATCAGTTTGGATGTTCACTCTATCACTGAACTGCAGCAGCAAGGTGTACCTGCAACTGATGACTCAGCCAAGTACAACTACAAAGCCCAGTCTGAGGATAAAGATGCAGAATATGGTGAGAAAAAAAAGAATTGTATGGTGTAGAACTATTACAGTGAAACCTTGCTGTAATGTCAGCTGGTGATGGCAATTAAATGATCGCTATAGTGAAGTATCGTATAAAGCAAAAATTACTGTGTAGCATCTTCTCATGCAAGGTTATCGTATACTAACTTCCTGGCTATCCTTTGTTTTCTGTATGCTGTTGCACGCCCGGAAGCTCACAAGTAAATCGTGAAACACAATTTGGCACGTCTTAACAACGGAATTTTCCACACATGACAATTGTTTATTTAACAACTATTAAAATGAGAACAACCATAATCATTTATGTCTTTTAACACCATTTTGTTTTGCCGTCTGTTGGTAATTGCATGCACCGAAGGCTGAAAATTGTACAGTTATGTGACTGAATCATTTTTTGAATGATACTTCTTCTAAATCTTATCTCACTGTGTAATTTCAAGCTCTTTTATTTACAAGAACAGCAGCAGTCCATATTTGTAGTTTGAAACGTAAATAATGTTGAAGGCAGGGTGTCTGCCTGCAGATATGCAGAGACTGCTGCGCATACAGTGCGTAAAATCCACTTTAATCTTTCCGGGGCCATCTTTTGCTTGAGCACCCTGCCTTTTTGTTTGCTACCACTCCTCTTCGAACTGCTCGTGGGATCAACAGTTTTCTCCATCCCTCTGTGTTTCTATGAATGCAGCTCCCCTGGCAACACAATAGCCAACCAGTGACGAGAGGGGGAGAAACTAGGCAGTATGGTATTGAAACGGCAGCAAGTGCTGCTGCTCTTTAATATTCCTTCCTTTTGTTTTCACAAGGGAAGTAAACTTGTTGAAATTCTTTTGACCTCTACACACCATGTTTGCAAACAAAAAAAGTAAACATTGTTTTAACNGGAAGTAAACTTGTTGAAATTCTTTTGACCTCTACACACCATGTTTGCAAACAAAAAAAGTAAACATTGTTTTAACTCTCGAATGATTGATGATACTCTCATTACAGTAAACGAGTACACAAAAAGGTATTTGTTTTAAATTATTATACTAGCCATCTATTTAATATAAAACATGATAGTGGATTCAAAAATGGTCACTATAGTGAATGTGTCTTTATAACTCGTACTCATTATTACAGGTTTATATTGTATTATCAAGTTATAATCCAAATGTATTAGTTTACCCTGCAAATTCCTACCCTAGTTAGTTCTAAATAGAGACCAAGGTAACCAATAGGGGTGTTTGACTCACTTTTATAAATTAAAATTTAGTTCACTATGTGCCATTTAAGAATTTTGTAGGTTTGTTAAGCCAAAGATTAATATGAATCATCATTATTGAATGTTTACCATTGTTGCATATCGGGCAATAAAACTTGCATATACTTCCACATGGACCAAATTTCTCCAACAGCAATGGCGTCACCACAACTAGTTCCTGATGCCAGTGTGATTCAAAATGTCGACATAGTAAGTTTACTAGCGCACTGTCCGGCACTATACATTCATTTATGTATTTTAAGTCTGAACTCTCAACATTTTTGATCCTCCAGGCTTAAGGTTGCCAACTATCCTGTATTGTACAGGATTTTCTGTATACTGGGGCTGAAAGTATTATCCTGCATGGACATAATATGGGACGTTATGTATCCCGTTTAAAAAATAAACTCAATATTAGAAACAAACACAGTGTCAGTAGTCCTACAACTCGCCGCCTGATGAAGTTGGCCTATCCAGCGAAATGTCACGATCGCACAACTGCGTGGAAAATGTGTCGTCCTTCTTTGTGTGTGTGTGCGCGCCTGTGGACAAGTACCACACTGCGAGTACTTAAATTCCTGTCCTTTTATATATTTTTGGTAGCCTAGCAGCCTACTTGCAACCTAAACTGTGGACATTATATTATGACACCATAAGCAAGGAACTTTGATATAAAACATGATGAAAGAGAGCTCAGTGACAATTACCGGGTTGGAGCCATTTCAAATAAGCTTTACAGCAATCTCTCAAAATGTTTTTAAAAGTTCTTGCTCCGTATTACAAAAAAATTGTACATTATCCTAAAAGCATTATTTAACCCATAAATGTTGTAACTACTATTATAGTTATAAATTATAATTTTTAATGCTGAGTGTTATTTTCTTTCATATCATAGCAAGTATCACTAACATAATAACATGCATCCTGTAACAATTATCAGTTGACACAATACCGTATTTTATCGCATATAAGTCGCCTGCCCTTGTAGGTCCCACCATTATTTTCAAAGGGGCTTTAAAAAGAAATTTTATTGATTATAGGTCGCGCGTATTGTTGTGGTTGTACATCCTGTACAACACGGTGCGCCTCGGATGGCTGCTGCACGCTACCTTGGCAAAGGTCGTGTGGCAGCTGTGTCCTTGCAAACAAGCGGTGTTGCCAAGCGTAGCTACAGGCCTACAGCACAGTCACAGTGCGTCGCAAGTTTGTTGGACGTAAGTTCTTTTGGAATGTACAAATATAGCGTTCGAGACGCAGCCTTGACTGCCGGAGTTTATATATTTATTGGAAAAAAGAAATAACTTATAAACATGTAATTTAATTGGAAGTGATATTTTTTGTCACTGATAGGTTTCACCCCTAATTTTAAATAAATTTTTATATAAAATATGCAACTTACATGCGATAAAATACGGTACTTTTCAAATGGGGATGTTTACTGTTGACATGCTGTGTACGTTGATCACAAAGTCTGTCAAAATTTACTGAAGTTATATGAAACTTAGATTAAGGTCAGAAGATGCACATGAATGCTGTTCTCAAAGTAAATGCATATGGTGCACAGTTAGATGCCATTGATGTCGCAGTAAATTTTTTGTGCTACAAACTTTTACACACAGATTCATTGCCAGATAAATTTTACGAAAGTGTGCTAACATCAAAGCACGAATTGGATGTAGGAATCGGATAATAGTTTGAGAATTCACGCTAGCTGATTGTGCCTCCTTGCACACGTTATCAATATAAACAAAAACATCACACCCGGCTCCACTTAGATGGGAAATCTAATGCAACTCCAAGGTCCCTAGACAGAGGTTCTGACAGCACTCAGGATCCAAACAGCACATTTGCATGCTTGTCAGCCCATGATCGCAAAATTATCATACTGTCTACGGCTTTGGTTAAGATGTGTGGTGCGGATAATAAATCTCATGTCTTACACTGCAGAGGTACTGTCACTGCCTCTTCATAAGGCACACAAAAAGGTTTTCAGTCTTTCTCAAGGTGCTGTAAATCTGAAAGGAGTAACTAGTTGTAAGATACAATTTTCTAGGGAGCTTTAGTGCACGTTTGGTCACTCATTCCTTGTTGTATCCAAAATTATCAGTAAACTACCACTGGCTTCCGTAGACCAGCATGTTCGAACCCTTCCTCTGGCAGACCCTTACTTTGCAAACCTGCTCCAGTTGATATGTTCTTAGGTGCTGATATTTATACACTTGTGTGTTTGATTGGCAGGATGGAGTGTTGTTGGGGTCAAAATTCAGATGGGTACTGTTGGGTGAGTACCCGGAGACATGCCCAGATTCATATCAGAGCCTAGTTTAAATGTTCATTCGTATAGAGGATTCGTTGGATTTGACTTGAAAGCAGTTTCAGGAAATTGAATAACCACCATGTGTCAATGCAAGGTTGCAAAGTGCTGACTACTGTGAGATACATTTCCAGAACGCCCATTTGCGGGATGACTTGGAGGGATACAATGTTCGCCTTTCTTTCAAACTGTGGGCCAATAAGTTCTATTCTTTAGGAAGGAAACTATGGTTATAGACACTGTACACAGATTTTACGAACGACTATGCTGAGTCAGGCCAAATGGAGCTGTATGTTCTCTCCACTCAGCCAACTGATGCTAGGGCGACACCTGAATGTTTCATTCCACATCACTGTGTTCTCAAAATGTCAAGCACAACCACCAAATTGATGGTTGCCACCTGCAAATTGATTGCTTATGAATAATGTTTGCTGGAACAGTAGGTTCAAACATGTGCCTCCCTGCATCTGCATCTGCATCGAATTACAGGCATGGTATTTTGTACAGACAGTGTATATTTTCATCCAATACCTTCTGTTGGGCTGTGAGCAACCAAATAATTCAGAATTCAGTACTCTTGGTGGTTCAATACTTTTTTTGAAGTGTGTACTTCATAAGATGGCACTTGGGACACACATTTTAAGGCCTAGAACTTGACTCCATATTCTCGTTCTTAGAGCACATTTTACTGACAGAGATACTCTGAAGGTGGCTTCCTCAGCTTATAGGCACACGTGTGGGCTGGAATCCCTGGGATCCATCACCATCTATGGTACCTTCCTATTACAGTCATTGGAAACATTATTATCATAGCTTTTTTCTTTGTGGATGGTGGCTCCTGTTGTAGGTAGTTAGGATTTTTTTTATTTGGGGTACTTGGGACTCCTTGTCTTGGTCCCTTCATTGTGCTGTCTTGATTCCTGCCAGACCACTCAGACTACAGCCCCTCCTGAAAATTTCATTAGGGTGTCTTCAGTGTAACTTTACCATTCCTTCGGCTGGTTTCCTTAGCCTCCCAGGGGCCGTGGTTGGCGCAGCAGCTAGTGTGCTGGCTTCCCACTAAGGCAACCCTGGTTTGATTCTCAGCGATGTCGCTCCCGGATTTTCGCAGTGGAAATCGTGTCAGACTATGTCATTGTTCGGTGGGTTTTCTTGGGAATTTCCTGTTTTCCCCGCCCTAGCATTCCGGCGCTTCTCCATACTCGCCTCGCTTTCACCCTCATCGGCTCTCAGGAGCCCAGTGTTACGAGCCGCCCATACTTCACNCGCTTCTCCATACTCGCCTCGCTTTCACCCTCATCGGCTCTCAGGAGCCCAGTGTTACGAGCCGCCCATACTTCACTCACTTGCCTCCCACACATTTATTCCTCCAGCTTAGTATTCTTTTAAGCCATTGTTCAGCTGGTCCCCACCANTCACTCACTTGCCTCCCACACATTTATTCCTCCAGCTTAGTATTCTTTTAAGCCATTGTTCAGCTGGTCCCCACCACTCCAGATAGTCCCTTTGTTGGTGCTCGGTCAGCTCTGGCTCCAGGTCTTTGATAGCAGATTTCCGTAGCAGTTCGCGAGGATTATACATGTTACCCTAGTAGCCGCACACATGTTGCCCCTGCAGCCGCACTCATATTGCCCCTGCAGCTGTACGCAGTAAAACCTTTGTCAACTATTTTTCAGGGGACTGAGAAAATTTTTTTTATACATGCAGACATTCAATGTGCGTGGATTTGAGATGTAGAACAAACAAAAGTTAACCCTCTTAAATATTTGTATTGAATATACTGTTAAGTGTACATTAGTTATGTGTCAAGTAAATAATAGAAAACAGTACAAATGGGAATCTTGCAAAGCATGCCTATTACATTAAGGCAGTGCACAAAAATTAAAACTCAGTAGAACACAAACACTTTTAGTATCGACTTTGTACTACTCAGTGGACCCATATGATACAAATCTACATTCACATTTAGTAATAGTGAAACCCTGTTGAGAAGTTTTCCTGCTTAATAAGTTGAACAATTTTACGCCTTGTTTATATGCACATGTGTAATTTGACCCTTTTAAGAAGTTTTCCGGTTAATAGGAGCATTATTTTTTCAGTCCCTTAAAAACATCTTAAGAGTTTTACTGTACGTGCAGTATTGATTTGACAATGAAATTCTGTCAACAGTATGTTCTTACCAACTTACGATGTCGGAAGACTTTATAGTTTCAAGCTTAGAATACCCAGCAGTCATTTGCAGATGATAGTTGTACAGTAGCAACTTTTTCTTTTGTTGGGAGCAAAAACCTAGAATAAGCTTTCAGGTTTAGCATAAGTTATGAGAAAGCTAGAATGTCATGACCAGAGCTGAGGATGGTTCTAAGTTTGTTGAAGCCTTCATGGTATGAAACAGCTAAGAGGGTATCAGAGTTTATATAGCTAATACTTCAACACTAAATTTTATTCCCTCCAGAAGTTAGGTTTACTGGTAACAACACACCGCCTGTGGAACAGCGGTGTGAGAAATCACTCACCACCTGAGAACACATGGGATATCCGACGACGGGAGCCACGAGGTCCCAGAATGGTCTGTTGCAGGCCGTCAAGGCCTCAATGGTCTGCCTATATTCATGCCTTTGGTGGGCTGCCTCGTCCCTCAAGGCCCGATGTCTTGGAGAGACAGCTGGCTGTGCCGGTTTTCTTCAGGAGAACGGGTTCGAACCCTGCTTCCTTGAGGTTCTGATACTTCCTTCATGAGGACTACCAAGTAAGAGGCTACATTACCTGTGTTGTTTGTGGTTGGAGGTTGGGGGTTCGCTGCCCTGGCTGGGGACCAGGTTTTTGGGCGCAAAGCCTTCCTTACCCATCGCCTGCCTGCCTGCCCGCCCTCTTACTTCTAGGCATACGAAATCCCCGAAAGGAAGGGTTTGCAGGAACTGGGGAGCATTGAAGCAGCGAGTGTGTTGACAAACTATCTCCACAGTCCAGCGGGAAGGAGGTTGGCAGTCTGGGCGTGCGGGGTGGCGAGCGTGGAGCATGTCAGTCAACTTCCCTCACGGTCCAGAGATGAAAATAGGAAAAGGCCGCTAATGTGTGCAGGGGGCGGCAAGCAGGTTGGCCAACCATCCATACAGTCCAGCAGGAGTGGTAAGGGGTGGGTGTTGAAGAGGTGTGGTTGCTTCCTACGGAAAGAATACGCTGCAGCATGTATCCCTCCCAGCCAAGACACCTAACTCCTGTCTCCACACGCTGCTCCCACGATGCGACAGACCGCCGACTGTCCCTACACTCTGGCGAGGGCCAACTCGTTCTTTGCCCTGGGTTTAAACCCTTTTAACTTCTTGGATCCAAACACCCTTAACTTCTCATGTACGAACACCCTTAACTTTTCGGATCCAAACACCATGAACTTCTCACATTCATTCCGTGGCAGTTCTTACTACAAGCCAATTAAACTGTGCCCGGGGAGAAGGTCTCTGTGCGAGTTGCAGTGTGAGATGCCTGCATACTAACTGTGTACGCGCCTCCAGTCATCTCCCTTATATAGCCGGCTGGTAGGTGGGCTAGGGGTAAACGGGAGGGTACCCACATAGGCCGGGGAATTCCCGGCCGCACTGTCTCTCTCGCATGGCCAGTAAATCCAACTCATGTACCTCTGCCGCTCGCTGGAGCCCCTGCAGGGGTGCCACCCTGTGGCCGCCTGCCACTTACGTAACCACCTTGCCGGCCCATGCTTTGTTCCCGGCTGCGCATGCTGTCTTTCAGCACACACTAGGTGAGCTGACGAGGTGGGAGAGGCTTGTTGTCCATCCTAGGACCCAGTGTGACCAACCCGCTCACAACAATATTATTTAATGTGTATAAACTTTATTTGCACTAATAAAGTTAAGACTAGTATGGTTTTTCTTAAACTGAAAATTGGTGTCATGCATCCATGTAAAAAATTTGTTTTCTGTCTTTTAGTGTGCTTCTGTTGACAAGTGTGCTTACTTGTACTTGTGTTATTTGTACTTTTAAAGCAGTTTTTTATATAAGATATTTTCACATTAATTTTTTCCAACTTGTATATGGTGTGTTGCTAGGCAAGAAGTTCTTATATTTAAATGGCAGTATTACCAACTAATATTAAACATGTTGCTACCCACTCTCGTGGGCATAGCAAGAGCATTTCCCATACAGTCAGCAAAGAATAAATGACACTAAGGTATGTTTACCAAACTTGCCCATCAGTGTCATTGGCTAGCTGGGCCCAGGTGCTAATGTGTACTGTGAGGTGGCAACTTACATGCCTTGTGTGCTTGTACACAGGCATGCTGGATAGCATACCTTCGTTTTCTTCCAACTTCAGCTAGCTTTCATAATATCTCAAGCACTTCATTTAAACAATAGGTTTTGCCGATGC
This sequence comes from Clitarchus hookeri, assembly GCA_002778355.1. NCBI lineage: Eukaryota > Metazoa > Arthropoda > Insecta > Phasmatodea > Phasmatidae > Clitarchus > Clitarchus hookeri. Next base: position 147,470 of record NQII01000277.1, on the reverse strand, counting down.
TTCTAACGGGAAGCTATCATACAAAAAACCAAGACTTTGCTGCCCAACTATTAATTTTTATAATTTATTGATTATTCTTCTATGTTGCATTTTACCAAATCACTTTGTTAGACCGCACTGCAGGAAGCGACAACGTTGTGGTTATCTGTGAAATTTACATGAATTCACTAATTTGACCTCCTAGGGGAGTGCCACTTCCAAATCCCCATCTCAGTTGCAGAAAATTTCCTTCTTGCACGAGCCACACGAAACACGTTCTTCACTCTGCCATTTGCAAAAACAGAATCCGCCGCACCACGCTTCACTTCCTACACTGCGATCTCGCGGTCTCCAAACACACTTTATTTGACGGCCAATGTTTGGTAACATACCAAAATTGAAATTAACATCATCCCATATACAAAATCCTGTATTAGCTAATGCGTGAACGATTGAAAGATAATTACATATTGGCAGTTCTGACAGCCCTGCCTTTGCACAACAGACATCGGCGAAATACGCGGACAAGAAAGAGTTCTTAGAGAAATTGTATATGTATTTTATTTTATGTTGTTACGAAACAGCTATTAGCGTAACAAACTAAACTTTGTTTTAGGATAACGTGTAGGTGATTCAAATGAAATGTAACTTAAACCGTGTGTGATAGTTTAGTTTCGTTTGTAGCTACTGCTAAAGTCACCACGTGCATGCTTCATATTAATGTAAGAGGCGGCAGATATGTTGCAGAGTATTTTGCAAATATTTCTGCATCAATTTGTAGCAATATAGTTTAAATCCGAGGTGTTTTAAGCTCGTACAAGATGAAAATTTACTTTTAAACGGACGTGATAAATAACTTATGCGATATAACTTCAAAGTAGGCGACTGTGCTGCACATGCAGCTCGCTTCTTAAGCCATACCTTCATGAAATAACTCGTGTTTCATGTGTAAAATAAAATATACAAACTCATTCCCAGAAATTGATATTTTCTGCAAGTTCTATATATATATATGTGTATATATATATGTGTGTGTATATATATACATAATGAAAATAAATGTTATTTATTTGTTAAAACAAGCTTCGTTTTGCAATGGAATCATTTTTGCATCAAATAATATTTATGTTAATGTGATATATTGCCATCAGGCGCACTCAGCACTGCGGTTGATTTATAAATAGCCGCATTGCATGTATTAACTGTAAATTGTCCGATCTCACCTGTTTGATGAGCTAACGTCACTTCTAATCGCAAAATACTGTATTATTATGAATGAAAATATGCTGTGTAACAATTTACCCGAATATCTAATACTTCCAAGTTCCACATATGTACGCTGTAACGTCCAAAATGCTTCTTTACAAGAATAACAATTAACATCTTATTAAAGACGTCAAACCAAATTCGCACTCTATAACAAATGATGCTCCACAGTCCACAGTTTATATCATGCATTTAAGTACATACCTAGCCCCATGACTCGCGTTCAGTGAAACGGATGAGAGAGTTACAAACGCAAGTCTAGTCTTTTGATTAGAATTAAAATTCAAGTTTTTGTGAGTGAGTGAAGATAGATGGGCGGCTCTGAACAGTGAGTTCTTGAGAGCCAATGAGAATGATTGAGGTGTGTATGGAGTAGCGCAAGAATGAAAGAGCAAGAAAACTGGAGATCCCCGAGAAAACCTGCCAACCAGCGGCATCGTCCGGTTCAAGTGTTTGTGATATGGTATTGAATTTTATTGCGGGTAATGTTTCAAATATATGACCAATTGAATGGATTTGACACAAAAATTGTAGTAATATGATGAACATATTACCCTCGCAAATCAAACTAGGACTTATAATATAGTTAATTTTCTGTGAGCATTATGATGTATTATTTCTGTTTGCTGGGCAAGAAAGCTGCAATTTTTTAATATATTTTTCAAGTGAATAAACTATGGATCTTAATCACCTAATATCTGTTGCAGCAATAAAAAAGTCTACAGCAAAATCAATTCTTTTTCATTATCTATGCGTGAGCAGCTTAGCAATATGTTTTGATGTAGGTAGGTAGGCTTAACGTTTTATCGCTGTCCGTCATTACAGACAAAACGTGTTTTGACAGTCAGGTGGAAACTACGTGGCGGCAGAAGGATACATAGCATGTTTGTGTACATGTTACTACTTCTACTCAATCTGTCAAAAAAAAAGAAAAAAGAATTCTTATATGAAATGGACTATAAATAATGTATTACAATAGGTTTCTTAATTAAAATATTAAAAATTTAAATTACTCCCTCACAGGCCCTTACTGGCTTATCAAATTGAACCAATTGTCTCCCTCGCACCACGTTTGCACGCGACCAGCGAGCTTGCTTCAAACTACTTTTACTTCTGTGGCTATTTATAAACTACTTACTTGAAATGCAATGCCATATAAGGGCATCTATTACAGAGGCCTTTATTTCCTACAGTTAAGCTCTGACAATGTAAATCTATGCTACAGTTACATATGCTTCGGATTAAATCATACAAATTCTGAAAATTGTAAATGGCCCTGATAAAAATATCATACACAATAAGTTGTTCAGACAAAAAGGTCTAGGCATTCAATCCTGACTACAAATTCAGCACATTGTATTGGGGCCTACTGAAATAAGATTAAGTAAATAGAAAACAATCTTCATATGTTTGAAAAAAATAAAAAAATACAAAGGTAGGCAGGGATGGAGGGCTGCACAGTACCATATGCAAAGTGTTTTACAACTGTCTTGTTACTGCTTTATCGCATTTGGTAACTGTATTTTATTATTCATGTTTCAATTTATATTCCTGCTGTGTGCTGTTTATTGTGAAATTTGATTTTGGAACAAATTATGTACTTTGTCTGTTTACAGATTTTGAAGTTTGCAAGGCGAAGGTAATTGGCATTAGACACTCCAAGAAATTTGTGGATGAAGTGACATCAGGGCAGCAGTGTGGGCTTCTGTTGGACAAGACTTGCTTCTATGCTGAACAAGGTGGACAAATCTATGATGAAGGCTTTATGGTCAAAGTTGGTGATGAGGTATGTTACACCTAAAGAAAATGGATGTGTTAAATAGTAGGGATTGGTTGAATAACAAAAAATTCTACAATTTAAATATTGGTTCCAGTATTTGGTTCTATTTTGAATACTTGCCTTTTGCTTGCAACTTTACTAAACCAATGCAGGTAAAAATCATTAAATGTTTTATTTAACCTATGGAAGAATTGAACAATTACAAAGTGTGAAGATAAGTTTTAATGTATACAGATAAACTTGTTGTATTAAATTTATTTAAAGTTAGTAAATATGTAACAAATAATTTTTTTTTACATTAATATGTTGTGATTGTGATATGTTTGGAAAATACATACTTTAATTAAATAACTCGTGGAGCTAAGAGCCAAAACATAGTGGCGTGCTGTACGATAACCTGTGGTCGGTCGTTAAAAGAACGTCAACAACTGTGGTGGCTGGCCTGATTCCTTTTCTTTTTTTGCTTCTTTTATGGTGACCTTTTTTTGCGTCTTGTATGCAGTGACATGCAGTTTTTTTTTGCAGTGCTGGAATGTGACATCTCTCAAAAAAAGTCTCTTCTTCCTCTCTTCACCCCCTCCTGTTCACAGAAACAAAAAGATTGGAGGAATGTATTGATCGGCTAGCAGTGTTGCTTTATGGGGGAGGGCAGAGAGATAAAGAGAGAGAAGGAAGAGAAGTGTTGATGTAAGAGCGAGAGATGAGATAATAGACTGTTCGTCTGCACTTCCCAACAAACATCGCCAAACAGTTTACGATTACCACTCCTTAATTTTTTTTTTCGTGTATAGCGCGCACCCCAGAAATGGTTTCCTTTATTTTGGGGGGGAAAAAGGGCATGCTATACACGAGTAAATATGGTACTTATTTTTGTAACAACAGAGTTTTGCCATTGCTGTGTAGAAACGAGAACCGAGTAGTTGTTAACCCAAAACCGGTTCTGAGTCAAACCTCAAGAACCTGTATAGATTGGAACCGAAGAACTGAACCAACCCATTCCTATTAAATAGTTATTAATTTGAACTGTTCAGATTGATGCAATACTCTTATTGTGTCACAAATATGCAGTGAAATCTCATTTTACATTTTTTGGCAGACCAAAAATTTTTTGCAAAGTGCAGGCATGTGTAAAAAAGAGGGGAACTTACACTTTTTGCAAACAATGAAAACATTTATTAAATCCAGGAAAATGTAAGAGATAAAAAGAAAAGGGGTTCTACTTTACGTGAAAAATCCTTAAAATCATTTGTTATTCAGGATGGGAATTTTGATTCATGTGCAATCTGCCCACATTTGAATACGTTGTCCTGTAGTAGGGCTGAGCTGATACCGGTACCGATATATCAAAACCGGCTGATATCGTAATTATCGGAATTGTGCGCAATTCATGTTTAAATCGCCGATATTATAACCAATATTTTGCCCTAAGAATCTAAGATGTTGTTTTCAACTTGCCATAATTGGAGTGGCTTAGCTCACTATTTGGTTTTATTGAAATAATCACTATTTTTAAATTGGTTTTTACTAAAGTACCCAACTGGCTGTGTTTATTTCCAAAGCAAAATTAGGCACGTTTTGCACGATTGTTTACAAAACATGTATATAACAAAACAACAGTAGCCACCATTTGCATTTACTGTATTTTATCTATGGAGGCAAGCTTGTAGCACCAACAAAACTTAACATTTAATCAGCCTAACACACATTTAATAATAAAAATAATTAATATTTACGATTACCTCCAAAAATATTTTGTTTTATTAGTTTCACGACAAACCGCAAACACAGCGACGCATAAAAAAAACTTATGTAATCTTGTAATGTTGGTTACGTGCTGCACACTACTGCCACCTAGCAGCGCTATTCCGATAGTTTGTCTTTTTTTTTCTTTTTTTTTTTTTTGTTGGTTTGTTTGCTGTTGCTGTAGTAATATGACGGTGTTAGTTTAGGGTACAAACGTTGTGAAATTATTTACGTGTGCCTGCAATAAACAAATTATATGGCTGGAAGAAAAAGTGACTTGTGGAATTGCTTTTTACAGTAAGCAACATGCAAGAATGCAAGGCTGTTTACAATGTTTGCAAATGTTTGGTTTCGAGAGGCGGTACATCACCGAGGTCCTATAGGACCACAAACTTAAAACGGCACCTTGAATGTATGCACCATTTGAAGTGTTATGTTTTTTTTTAAGAGTTTCATTGTGTAATGACATGATTTTGGAGATTATTTTTGTCTTATAAATATGCTTAAGCTTAATACGTGGTTCCTAGATTTATATTTATCGTAATAGTTAGGCCTATCACTGAAACAATAAAAACGAAGACGATTAGAATGTTATTTAGGTAAATGTTTAAAAATTAAGTTTTTTGAAATGTGCAATAATGTTATTTTTCCTTATCAAGGCAGTATCGGTATTGGTATCGGCAATATCGGAAAAGGCTCAAATACCGCATCGGCTCACCTCTATCCTGTAGTAGTCCTATAGTTTCTAAAGATTTGCATTAGAAAAACAGAACATTGTGCTTGAGCAAATAAATATTATTTGATTTGATTATGAGTTGATTAATGGGAAGTTAAATGAAATTTCATTAAGGCATGGTCTAGAATTCTTTTGTCTTAAGGCACTAGCCAAACTAAAATCTTTGGTTGACACTATTTTATATTTGTTATTCTGAAAATGCCTCATGTGAGCGTGTTAAGGTGGCTGCCTGTTTGAAGTAATTTTGTATGTCTGAGGCCTAAAATCGTGGAAGCGCTAGGGGCAACCGAGACATGCTCATCAACTCTCTCATCGCCACTATACTCAAAGCACTGAACTGCAGTGTAGTCTTGCCGTCAATAACACGCCTCTATGAGACTTTCAGTGGAGACCCTGCCATTTTAGGACGTACTAATAAAAATAGGGTTGATGCACTTCCCTATTCCTTTTTTAATGTTTTGTACCGGAATTTTAATACCTAAAAATAAGTGAAAACACCCATTTGAGCCATTTTCACCATCACAAAACCGTGCTTTAGAGAGAAATGGAGGAACTGAAAAACTTATACAAACGCATAACGTATCTTAAATGCTATTCGTAAGCAGACCTCACTCAGACACGGACTGTTTTTTAATAAAAACGTTTTCTGCAGGAGCTCTGCACACCGTTCGGTGGCCTGCCCAGGTGGCCACCTTAGTGTGCTGGTTTTTCATGCTTGCTTTTACTAACCAAGCAACTGAATGCATATCACTCAGTAGTACCAGACCTTTGGTAACAGTGGCCAGACCTTCCTCCTTACAGTCATTTAAATCAAGTAATTACTGTACAGTCAACTCTCAAAACTATGACTATGACCTTTCACAATTCCTAGGATAAGGGTCGTTACTTTTAAGTGGTTGTTACTGGAATTTGAACAGATTATGACCCATTTCCTACTCCTGTATGCAAAAATTGCATTACAATTTTACTTTTGCCTTTTTTTAATGGATTTAACAGTAATGTTACACTTTATATTTAGTCAGATAAGTGCACCAATGAATCATATCTGTAACACAGAATTAAGCCTTGGCGTCTTTCCAAATCAACTTAATGATGCAAACTGTCTCGCAGAAATTTCAGGGGTGTGGGGGAAATTGGGTTCGAGCTCTTTATTCTGTGTAGGAGGAAAGAGAGAGGGTAGATTAGGACAGAAGGAAAAGAACTACATTTTTGATTGTGAAAAGGTGGGGGTCTTGGGCAACGTAGCCAGCTGCCACTTCAAACAAAAATGTTAACTGCTCCCATTTTGTGCAGAAGATTCCTAGAACCTGAAGGATTCAAGGGAAGGGAGGTGCCAGCCATAAACATTATGATGCTTGTTAGGATGTGAAGTTTTAGTTGTGTCCTTGCATTGTGCCATGCCATTTACAGGTCCCTAAGAATAATTCCTTGTTCACAAATAAGGGGTCAATTGCCATTTGTGAGGAAGGTATCAACAGAGGCAGATGTGTTTTATAGTTTGATGCGTGATGGCCAGGGAATGGAACGCCATGTCAAGTATGTTTTGTTTCTGCACAAGTCAGTTGGCGCAGGGAGCAGGCAGACTGTACTGTGGAGGCATCTGGATTATTGTGCATCGACCTCGCACTGGTCTCTTATATAACATTGGGAGGGTTGGTCGCCTACTAGGCACAAAGTCTGTAAGGGCGAGGTGATGCCTCCGGGCGCCAGGAACGCGTGGGATGGCTGGCTTACCACTGGCGTTGGCACTCCGGGGCTGTCGCTGGCTCTGACCCTCTGGCGTCGACTGCAAAGTCAACAGTGCAGCTGCATTTTTTTTTTCCATCCATTACTTTTATTTGGTGTTATCACTGTTTCACGCTCACACAAGAAAGTAAGTTGACTTTCTGTGCAGGCAGTTGTAGTGCAGTAATACTGCAGAGTAGTCACTGAAAACCAACCAAAGTTAACCAAAGCGCGCTCTAGCTAAAGTCACGCCCACCTCTTCCCCTCACATTCCTGCACCTTTCCCTTACATGTATAAGTCGCAACACTTACTTTTTCCCCACCAGAATCCTTTAAAAATAGGTTGACATGCTTACGCAGGTGGGACCCTTACATAAATAAGTATGGTGATTGTATGAGTTTTGATGGAGTACTAAAGCACTTTAAAATTTTTCAGTTTTATTTAGTAGAGTACTGTAAAGTCATAGATTTAATTATGTTGTTGTGTCTACCTCATTTTATTCCTGCTGTCATATTTAGACCAAACTTGCATTTTATTAATATTATTTTTTGTGTGTTGCAGAGTGTGGAATTCTCAGTCCACAATGTTCAGGTGCGTGGTGGCTACATCCTACACATTGGCACTGTAGAAGGTACCCTCCGAAAAGGTAACGAGATGTTACTGCACCTGGACAGCAAGCGTAGACGCCTGATCATGAATAATCACACTGGAACACATGTTTTAAACTTTGCTCTTCGCTCAGTGCTTGGTACTGATTCTGATCAAAAAGGCTCTCTCGTTGCACCAGACAAGCTACGGTTTGATTTCACATGCAAGGTATGTAAGGACTGCGTATGAATACTGTTTTATTTTGTATATTTGAATACTGAGAGTGGTCAGGTACATGAAATTTCAGGCAACATTCCAGTTATTTTATTAAGAATAACCAAAACACTGGACGAATCTAACCCATTATAGGGGATTGAACGCAGATGGATTGAAGGTTCACATCCATGGAACGTATTCTGTGGTCCCATTTTTATTTATCTGCATTTGAACACCACATTTATTGAAAGCCCACATGTATTTAAATATTTATCAGTCTCCTGAGACATGATGGATGAAGAATCCACTGTAGAATGTTTTTTATGTGGCGTGACAAGTCAGCATATCCAGGTCATGGCCTCTGGCAGTGAAGTGTGGAGTGTGAACTAACAGCACTAGTAGTCTGCAGGCTGTTGAATTGTCATATCTGATTTGTTTTCATCAAATTACTTTTGCATATATGCTTTTTTCAGTGTTGGAAGCCATATTTTTTGAAAGTGTAGTTATAATTTGTGAAATGGATATGATTGAGGAGCAAGGCAGCACCAGAAAAACAGCGTCGAACGATTGTGGCGCAGCTAGAATGCCAACTTTAAAATTATTGTGACAAATTGTGCCATGAAAACAAACAGCTGTCAAGTTGCTCGGGAATACAGTACAAGTAAAAGTAATGTTCGTAATCAAAGAACAAATTTGCCTCATTTTAAGAATGCAAACCGTTCATGAGATGTATTCAGAGGACGAAATGAAAAGTTTTTTCCACGAAATAGATAGCAGTGAAGTGAATTTCATGAAAGTAAGTTTGCGGTAGGTAGATGCATAACTATGTAATCCAATCATAGGAACAGTATGGTGTAGCGTGATAAAATATTCTTTGTCTGTAAATAAATTACAAATTCAGTTTATTTTTGCAGAGTTAATAGTTATTCACTTATTTCTCGTGTTTGGCAATATTTTATTGTACAGCTAAATTCTTCTTATAAACATCACATAAATGATGAATAGATATAATGTGTTTGCCTTTTATCTTAGTGAACAGTATTGGTAATTAAAAATGCAAATTACATATGAATCAGTTATTTCAGAAACAACACATGTAACAATTTCTGCCATTTTGAGTTAGAAATGGATTTTTATATAGTTTACCAAGATGCATCATTTGGTCCATAAAAACCGCATGTAACATCAACTTTACTCTGTGAAATCTAGTGTTGAAGTTTGCGTTTGGAGCAGAAACAACACATGTGAATCACTTGTGTTGTTTTTGCAGTGTAGGGAAATATTAATTATTTTTCTTCTACTGGCACGCCAGCTGGCAACATTGTTTTTGTAGTAGGTTACAGCTAATATTCTTACTATCAATTTGTTAGTTCTCGCTCAGTTTTTCACAGTGCTGTGTTTGGAGGTTAATGTTTGTGTTTTTGTCCGAAAGTTGGGTACCTAAATCATGTCAAGTAGTGATTCTGACGAGTGCGTACCAGTGAAAAAAGAAAAGGAGTGATCAACAAAGAAACTTATCGCAGGAATGTAACCCGAAACTCAAGAGTGAAGGGAATTGCCTATCAGGCCTGTTCGGGTAAGGAAGTTCCGTCTAAGGTCCAAAAGACCTACCTTTGTAGTTGTACCGATCGGTGTTACTTCAATATCTCAGAGGAAGCCCTAAACGAGTTGTGGAACTATTTCCACAGTTTCAATAGTAAGAATGCTCAAGATGTGTTTTTGCAAAGTGTTATTGAGAAAAGGGTGCCAAAAAGGAGACGCAAAAAAAGGATACCTTTACAACAACAAGAAAGTGATAGCAATGATATGAATGAAGGTGAAGGTGCACCTTCTAAAAGCACTGATACTAGTTTTACAAACAAACCCAAGGAAAAAAGTTATTTTTTTTCCTATAACATCAAGGTTGACGGAAAACTGCGACCAGTTTGCAAAAACACGTTCATGACATTGTATGGTGTGACTCCAGAATGCGTTCGTCGTCTCTGCAAATTGTCAGTAGAAAACAAAACTCCAAAAAACTTGAGAGGTTTGAACCGAAGCGGGAACGCAATAAGTACTGACATCTGCTCAAAGTTTCATTACCAGATTTCCAAGTATGAGGTCAAAGAATCTCATTACGGTGGGAAACCCAAAAAGTACTTGGATGCCAGGCTCAACATTAAAATAGTGCTCGAGATGTTTTTAAAAGAGCACCCTGAATGCGTGGGTATCGTGAAATACAGCTTTTATCGTATTTACTTTCAAGAAAATTTTGACTATTACTTTGGTAGACCACAAGTGGACGTCTGCTCAAAATGTAAGTGTTTCTCTGCCAAAATGGAGGATTCGACTTTATGTGACAACGCAAAGAGGAATGTTGCAGCAGAACAGATGATACACAAACGTCGTGCCAAAAAGTTATACACCACCTTAAAGGAGGCACCTGAAAACAAGGACAACGACACAGTAGCGATAGCGTTCGACTTCATGCAGAATCAACCACTGCCTCTGATCCCTGTGCAGGAAGTATTCTACTTACGCCAGTTATGGGTCAATGTATTTTGCATTCACGACCTTAAAACTGATAAGGCAAATCTGTACTTGTACCATGAGGGTATCGCAAAGAAATCCCCTGACGAAGTGTGCAGCTTTTTATGGCACTACATTAAAACATTACCTCCTATGGTAACTAAACTTCTGTTGTTTAGTGACAGGGCTGCAGGTCAAAATAAGAACAACACGGTAGTTCGGTTTTTACTTAGTTTGTGTGACAACGGTAGATTTTAAACAATTTGACATTNTCTGACAACGGTAGATTTGAAACAGTTCAACAATTTTTTCCTGTTCGCTGAGATTCTTTTCTCCCTTGCGACCGTGATTTTGGAACTTGGAAATGCAGACTAAAGGAAACTGATTGCCTTTATACTCATCAGTAGTACGGGGAACTCTTTTCAGAAGCTAGCAACTCTGGAAAGTTCACCATACACCACGCTACCACTGACGACATCCTTTCATTCAAAGCTTGGTGGCCACCACGCTACAAGAAAACAGCTTTCTGTGATGAGATTATAGATCGACGGATTCCCAAAAAATCAGAGAAAAAGTTTTATGATTTCTACCTATAAAGAGTTTGAGTACAACAATGATAGAAAAGGAAAAGTGGTTTGCAAGGAGTTCATTTCCGGATTGCTAGGAAGTACTTTTACACTGAGAAAGACAAAAACTGCTCCAGCGCAACCATCTGCCAAAGCATATCCAGTTGGCCGTGTCACAATCAATGAGAAAAAGATTCGCGATCTCAAGAAACTTGAGGACTATGTTGACGGTTATGAAACATTCTGCAACGAGATTTTCAACTGGCCTACTGTGAACTCTAATGCTGTTGCGACCCTAGACTTTGACTTTGAAGATGAGTGAGGCTGATGTGACCACAATCGTACATGGAGTTTGATGAGCAGTTCACACTTATTCCAATAAATGTCCTTCTAAATAGGTAGATGTGAATGCTCAGACATCACTTTTTTCGTTATTCCTTCTTTTGAAAGCAATAAAAGTAAAGAAAAAAGTTAATGCATCACTTTTGTTGAAGAAAATGATTTCCTGCAAAAACAACACATGTGAAATTTGTTTAAAATGATATATATTGATTTCTGATGAAATTTTTTCGGCAAAAACGTGTCAAATGATGTAAATATGGTTTTTTTACAACGTACATTTTCCCCAGATTTTTAATGCATAAATAGTGTGAGCTACACAGTTTTTTGTTGTTTGCTCAAAATGTGAAAAATGTAACATGTGTTGTTTCTGAAATAACTGATTCACATGTGTAATTAATTGTTTAGGCATTTGTAACCATGTTTAATTAGCTGAATGGTAGATAACGTTAATTACTTTACAGTATATGTACAATTTGACTTTCATAGTGATAAATGCCCAAAAGAGGTAACTGTTAAATTCCATAAATATACTAATATAGTTTAGAAAAGTGCATTGATAAAAACAAATTGATTTGCAGGCAGCCATGACCAGCCAGCAGGTCAAATCAGCAGAGATGGAGTCTAATACAATGATAAACCGTAATGAAGTGGTTTATTCCAAAGAGTCCAAGTTGGCTGTTGCTAAGGCAATCCAAGGCTTGCGCGCTGTCTTTGATGAGACATATCCTGACCCTGTCAGGGTTGTTTCTATTGGTGTCCCTGTTGATAAGCTGGAAAGTGATCCATTTGGACCAAAAGGCTTGAAAACATCTGTGGAATTCTGTGGAGGAACGTACGTAGCACCATTATCAGTCTTTACTATTGCTGCTTTCTGTGTTTAGTTTATCTCAACACTAAGTGAATTGCAAATATGTACATTAATTACCACCAATGATAGTCTGTTTATTATTTGGTCATATATTTTTTTAATTTGGGAATCTCACAATGGTGAGTCAGAGTTATAACAATAAGAGCTAAGTGAGTACTAATCTAATGGTACCTCTGGTAATGATGAAAACTTTTTTTATAATGAAAATCAGAATGAAGTTACTACAGTGGAACCGCGGTATTGCGAGTATGGCCTATAACATCATGTCTGCCATTGCGATAAGGAAAATTACAGTGCATTTAAAAACTATCATTTGAAAGGTACGTAATTTTGTTTATAACGCAAATCTGTTAGCAATACAAACATTTGTAAACTCATATTTTTAAAAACTTTAAACACGTCGCATCTCAGCTGACATCCACCCATTTGCCACGCCCGAGCCAGCCTTCGTTAGTCTGTATCGCGTGGCGTCACTCGCATCAGATGGAGGAGCGTGGGAAGAGGTGCATGCGGATGTTGTAGTGAGGGATAAGGAAGAGGGGTACGAAGGGGAGAGGTACAAATAGAAATGGAGCTAGTCGAGGATAAGAAAAGGGGGGTACATTGGATATAGACTAGGAGGGGACGAAGGTGAATGGTACATACGGTCAAATGATGTAGGGGGGAGCGAGACGCTATCCGCCTACCACTCCTATGTTGTGGGAGTAGGAAGACTGCCGCTTGCAAGGTTATCGCTTCGCCATGTGCCAGGCGTGTGAGAGGAAAAGAATGATTACATCTAACAGTTGCTAGACAATGCTACATTGTTTATGATAGTTCGCATGTTTTTTGCATCTTATGCTGAGCGGATTTAAATCATGAGAATAGCTTTATGTGTTGCGGTTTTTGTAAACCTTAGTTCTGTTTAAATTATGGAGTGTGCTAATAAAAGAAAAACACTTGGCATTGCAACAAAGTTCAAAATCATATATGAGTGAGAGGATGGTAATGTTAGTAAAAGTGAAATTGGCAGAAAATATAACCTACCACCATCAACACTTCTTACTATTTTGAAAAACAAGCAAAAGATCAAGCATGCTGTTCTTCAACAGAATACACCATTAGGAATAAGAAAAATTAGAACTGCACAGCATGTAGATTTAGAGTCAGCATTGTTCAAATGGTTCAGTCAGCAGCGCTCTGCAGGCTGCCAATCAGTGGGCCTATACTCAAGGCAAAAGCATCAGAATTGGCAACAAGAATAAACATTGACGACTTTAACTACAGTGAGGGCTTGCTACATCATTCAAGCAAAGAAGAGAGATAGCACATGATACTATATTGGGTGAAGCAGTAGTAGTTAATCAAGAATCTGTAAGCAACTGGAAGCCAGTTTTGGAAGAATTCCTAAAACGAAACCAACCCCACGATGTATATAATGCAGACAAGTCTGCCTTTTCTACAACCTTTTACCTTATAAAAAACTTGCAGTTAAAGATTATCATTGTGTTGGTGATAAAAGAAGCAAAGAGCATCTTACCGCGCTTCTATGCGCTAACATGGATGGTAGTGGTAAGCTCAAGCCGTTTGTGGTATGAAAGTCTGCAAAGCCGTGTGCATTTTGTGGTGTATGCAACATCTTGTGCACATAAGGCTCAAACAAAAAGGCGTGGATGACTTCTGAACTCTTAAAAAAAATGACTTCAGCCTTTCGGCGCAAGGATGGGGGTGTGAAATTGCAAAGTTGTTTTGTTTCTCGATAACTGCCCTGCACAGCTTGTCGTGACCTTACGGAATGTAGAGGTTGTCTTCCTACCACCCAACACTACAAGTGTACTGCAACCCCTTGACCACTGAATTTTCCGCCCGGTGAAACACCATTTCCGCACAATGCTGGTGCATTATTTGCTGTGAAAAGTGGACATGGGGAAGGAAATGGTAAAATGGAATGTATTTGATGCCACCCGCGCAATCGCTGTAGCATGTGAAAAAATAACACCCCAAACAATTGCAGGTTGCTTTAAACATGCCAGATTAAAATTGTCTAGTGATGAAGAGGGGGCAGAACTGCTTCCTGCTTTAGAAGAACCCGAGAATTGGGGCGTGCTGAAAGAAGAGATGGGCGCAGATATCGGCTTCGAAGATTTTGTAGAAGTAGATGCCTGTGTTGGTGTTTGTGGGCAAATGACAGACGCAGATATAGTTAATATTACAACACACAAAGAGAGCAACAATAATTCAGCTGGCCAGAATGGCGATGGAAACGTAGATGTAGATATTGCGCAGCAACCAACTAAGTCAGCTGTAGCAGAAGCGTTGGACGTACTGAGCAATTTCTACAAATTCTCAAATGCTGCTGTTTCAGACTTGGCAAACTTTCAACATGTTGAAGATTTTGTTTTGAAAAACAACACTCGTAAGGAAAAGCAGACAACACTTGATTGTTTTTTTAAAGAAGTGAGCCTAATTTTTGAGAATTATACGTACAGTTTTGTGAATTATACTGTTGAGTTGAGCAGAAATATCAATAGGGCTTGTATGCAATTGTGAAGTACAATCTATGAGATGATATTACGGTAGAGCACCCCTTAACCGGAATCATCGGGGGAAGGGCTATTCCGGTCGAGGGAAATGAGGGTGGGATGGTGTGAAAAATAACACATTTTTATTCTGAACTCGTATATATCTGGCACATAATTTTAACTTAAGAAATCGATGAGTGTAAATTATTAGTTTTATCCTTAAAGTTACACAACCATTAAAAAAAACACAACATTCTGTTTATGACATGTGACACGTCATAAAACTCCCGGCGCTGCGTTAATGACCTTCATTCTCAAACTTCTAGGGGGATTCTTATCTCTTTGCGGGCGCGTGTCTGCCTGAGTAAGCGAGATCTGGATATCATGTTACTGTTTGTGTTGACGGAGTGCGTGCTATTTACGAGATATTGTCATAAAAAAATTTTCTCCCCTAAACCATGTTCAGAAATTTGTCAATAAACAATACGTTGTAATGTTTTAACTTAGTTTCTAAGGAAGTCAAAAAAATAATAAGAAATGAATAGCTCATCACGTGTTTTTAAACACGTATGGGTCGCAGCATACTTCAGCCCGCCTGTCTTCGACTGTTCTGCTTTGTATCACCTCTAGCCGCCTTTCAGGTTGCACACTTCTTTTCTCTTTTTTCTTTCACCCTCTCGCTTGGCGTGCTTCCTTTCAACCACAACTACCACCACCACCCCCATCCCCCTTCCTGCCGCTGGCAAAAACAACAGCCATCCAGCACCAAGCAAGCTTGCTCGGTCCCTTTCTTTTCTTTCTCCCTCCTCCGACCTCTTTTTTGTTTGTCTCGCTCTCTCTCTCTCTGGTTGAATGAGTCAGCCAGCAGTAGCTGTGTGTGTGTGTGACGCCGCACGCACACATGCACCACACCATTGCCTGCCCGGCAACAACCGACCGAGCTGGCAGGCTACGCACGGCGTACATGTTCCGCAATTTAAACGCAAAGTTGAGGCATTTTGACATAAATACAAAAGTTTTATTTACCTGGAATACTGCGCTGTTGCCACTTTTCAGCAGGCGGCGTGGCAACGATAACATTCAATGACATTAATTAGTTTGACGTTGCCATAGTTCGCTGTTGCCGCACTAGCACGATGAGGCCCGGCAATATTTACAGAAATACAAAAATTCAGTGCGGCCTATACTTGAAATATTAATTATCCCTAATTTTTCATCAAAAACTTTTGGTGCGGTCAATACACGCCAAAATACGGCACATGTACACTAACACGTTAGAACACTAAATTTTGAAAGTCGCACCGCTAAAACCAACCGCAACTGTCGCACATTGCCATTAGTCACTGTCACTTGTGTCATTATGCAGCATAGCTGTAACTGTGCCACTTGGGCCTACTGTCTCTTCATCGTGCTGCAGCTTGTTTACCACCTAACGTGCATGTACAGTCTGGTGTGAGCAACGAAAGACTTCTTGCGAGCGCGGGAAATTTATGGCACAACTTTGCGACGTTTGAATTTTTTTGGAAAATTAGTTCCGGATAAGGGGTGTTCCGTTCGAGGGAATTCCGGTTAAGGGGTGCTCTACTTGTCATTACTTGCTAATATATTTTGTGTATTTTTTGGTGTGTTTTTCAACATGTTTTAGAGTTTATTTTAAAAATGATACTTTATTTTTGGTAGTGTTGGTATATCTATACTTGTCTTTATATTTGAATCAATGAAATAGTTTTATTAACTTTTTATTGATAAATTTTTGTGACTTTCTCATGGGCTCTAACAGCCTACTTATTGGCAAGATACCCCACTAGACATAATTGTATACTCACTTGTTTTTCATAATTGCACTAAGTGGCATCATTCAACCTTTCATGGGAATACATATTTTTCAGGCACTTGCAACGTGCAGGTCATATTGGAGACTTTGTAATTGCAAGTGAAGAGGCCATTGCCAAGGGCATTAGGCGAATTGTAGCACTAACTGGACCAGAGGCCTCAAAGGTGAGTTTAACGTGTATTTCAATTTTGTATGTTAAAGCCATGTGTGGGCTTTTATGCTCTTTAAGATTCTTCCAGAAGTGTTTCTAAATAAAGGTGGTTCACGGTATAGTGAGAACTTTTGAAAGCCCTGTTAAAGTTCTACTTTCATGTCCATTATGTATCCTTCCACCACATGTAAATAAACATTGCCATGTGACTGCCACCTGTCAATATAAATGTTTACATTTCATCTCGGGCAAAATGTTATGGATCCTTAGTAATGACAATTACCATAATCCCTCATCAATCGCGGTTTCAATTATCCGGGGATTGGTTTTTGTAGACTGTTTGCTCAACCACGTTACAAGGATTCCATTATGCACTAGTTTTCTGTTTTTTTCTTCAAAAAACTGTTGTAGTTCACAATGCCTCACCATCCCGCTTTTTTTTGTTGCAGACAGCGTAACGCAATAAATATTCCATGTCAGTGGCTTGACATTGGAAAGAGGACCAGGGGTAGAAAGTAGTTTTTGTCTGTGTCACATGCTCATCTTGCTTTCTCCCATCTCCTTGCCCCCCCCCCCTTTTTTTTTTCCCCCAATTTTTTTTTGTATACCAGTTTTCTCCCCCTAAAATTAATAAAAACTGTTAAAGTATTTTTATTTTCANCCAGTTTTTTGGTAGTAGCGTAGCTGCGGGAACGTGTTGAAAAGCAGGTGCACCTGTGAGAAGAAAAATGTATTGACCATGGCTGAAGGGAGGGGCAGTATGGTGTGATTGACATTTCCGTTGGGCCGTGAGAGCACTAAGAATACGAGGTGTGGTTGAGAAGTGGGCGTGAGTGCTTTGTTTGGCTGTCACTTCAAGCCTTATATCACGCACAGAAAAAGAGAAGGTGATCAGCGACATTTACTTTACAAGATGTGGTAGCGACACTGTTACTGCACTGTTCATCAACTTTTTATTGCATAAGTGCGATACAGTGATATACAAAGGAAAGGAATGGGTGGAAAAAAGTGCCACTACACTGTCGGGTTTAAGTTCAAAGTGATTAATTACGCAGCACAGAATGGAAAATTAGTTGCCGCGAGAAAATATAACAATTCTAATGCTTCTTACCATACATTTAAAAACACAAGTTTGTATACTAACGAAAGCAGAAACAATTGAGTGAGCTAAGCAAGTACTGCTGAAGGCAAGCATTCGCGTGTAGAGTGGCAAGATAGCAAGAGTTATGGCTGGAGTTAGACCTCCTATTGACAACTGTCAATGCTGGTGTTTGCTAACTGCCCCTTCAGGAGGGCATGGAAGGAAAGATATACCGCTCGAGAGTCATGGCGAGTTAGGGGTGACTGGAGTGGGCCGCATGGAGGGGTAAACCTCCCCTGAGCACGACCAGTGTGCGCATTCGGTGCCTGCCGCCCAGGACAAGTCTAGCGAGGGGGTAGGTTCACCCACTTTAACTCGAGCGCTGTGTCATGCGGATTTCCTGCCCCTCAGGCGGCAAGGGGCTTACTTGGCTTGTAGAATGGAGCGGTACAGAGGCAAAATGAGCAATGGCACTTGGTGCTCCAGTGTACTGAGGGGAAGCTCCAGAGACTGAGGCTGTGTATGTAACCGACAGTGCTTGTGGCGCGTCAAGGGACATTGACAGTTTTTATAGGTTAATTTCAAAAGTGTTCAGTTAAACGTGAACAGCTTATACATGCATTTGGAACAAAATGTATGCACACATTGCCTGCAAACTTGAGAAGTAGAACAATTCTTTCTCTGATGCTGACATCCTCTTAGATGCCTCTAGATTGTGGCATCAGACAGAAGTTCAGCTGCCACCCTGCTGTGTGAGAAGCATCTTAAACTTGTCAGGAAAAGGGAGGGGGATGGAAGGGAACAGAATTGTGTTCTCCTGGAGCCATAAAGTTTGTAGGAGGTGGAGGAGTTGGAGGGAGACAGAACTTGGGTACATAGAAAAATGCAGCCTGATTTTGCTTATTACTGATATTTCCTTCTTTCATCACACTCGCAACCAACCTGTCGGTTCTGTCGCTGCAGTTGTTTGAACCATTTTTAGTACTTCTCTTGTTTATTTTTCCACATAATATCTGAAGCTGTATCATACCTGGTCATGTTAAATTGAGCGTTCATTGTATCCTAATGACATTATTTACATTATGGCATAAAATAGAGGGAGCAAGCAAGTCTGCATGCATTGTTTGTCTCCATACATTATTTTTTTATTTGGTCCCTGGAAATGCTCAGTTTGGTCAGGATCCATAGGTTTCTCATGTAATGTGAAAATGCTCAGTTTGGTCAGGATCCATAGGTTTCTCATGTAATGTGAAAATGCTCAGTTTGGTCAGGTTTCATAGGGGCACCTGTAATGGGACAATGCCTAGTTTGGTCAGAATCCATTGGGGTGCACCTGTAATGTGACAATGCTCAGTTTGGTCAGGATCCATTGGGGTGCACCTGTAATGTGACAATGCTCAGTTTGGTCAGGATCCATAGGGGTGCACCTGTAATGTGACAATGCTCAGTTTGGTCAGGATCCATAGGGGTGCACCTGTAATGTGACAATGCTCAGTTTGGTCAGGATCCATAGGGGTGCACCTGTAATGTGACAATGCTCAGTTTGGTCAGGATCCATAGGGGTGCACCTGTAATGTGACAATGCTCAGTTTGGTCAGGATCCATAGGGGTGCACCTGTAATGTGACAATGCTCAGTTTGGTCAGGATCCATAGGGGTGCACCTGTAATGTGACAATGCTCAGTTTGGTCAGGATCCATAGGGGTGCACCTGTAATGTGACAATGCTCAGTTTGGTCAGGATCCATAGGGGTGCACCTGTAATGTGACAATGCTCAGTTTGGTCAGGTTTCATAGGGGTACACCTGTATTTGACAATGCTCAGTTGGTCAGGGACTAATTCTTTCTGGACCAGAAAACAAGTTATTTTTGTTTGAGTCAAATATCTGCACAGGATCTAGTTTTAGAAAAATACCAGTACGTAAGTGTTCTATACCATAATCAGGGAACAACACGGTTCCTAAGAAACATCAATATAAGGCAAGGGGGAAGAGTGTGTGGTAAGGGGTGTTAACTGAAACGCTAAGGATATAACAGAAATGTAAATAAATTATTAGGCATTGCAAAAATCTTGACACATAGTTGACTAGTATTTGTATGAAAATAAGTTAGAAATTGATACATCCTTTCTCTTTGAAAGAATTTTAACAGCTTTGGACACAACTATCACATTACTACATTAAAGACCTTATGACAGTTGTTTGATTTTTAATGTCTGGTTGCATTCATATTTCCTTTAATATTGCAGTTGTAGTTACTGCGTCATGCCTAAATGTTCTAAATCATGTAGAATTTCTCAAATATGCAAATTAATATACGTGAATAGGCATGTATTGTTCTTAACATCAAAGTAAACTATTTAGAGCTGCCTAAGATTAACTTAAAAGATAATGGCAGGGGGAGTTTCAGAGAAAAATTTGCTTTGAAAAGACTTGAATTAAAACCTAATGTGATAGACTTGACATCCAACGAAACAAACTTAAAAGCTACTGATTCCTGGCGATACTCCCTCACCCTGAATAGCAACTCTGCACGTGCAGCCAGGTCCCCACCTTAGCAGGTCTGCCCAAGAGTTTATTTCACGGACGTCTATGTGAAGTGCCTTAAGGAAGAGGATAAGAGGATAGGTTGCACAAGTCTTGTTGAGTAGGTCACCAAGGTCTCTAAGTTTCAAAGAAAGAGAAACTTTTGGTAAATGTGTAACTGAAATTATTATATTGTAGCATGGGAGGATGGCTGGCACAATTAAAGATTGAATTATCAGTGGGCTATGAGAGAGTGATGTCAAAACCAAAGCCTACGTGTGTTTTATTCAGTGATAGTTAATTGACACTTGTTTATGGCAGACACTAGGATAATATGGATTGGATTATCTTAACACATAGCCACTGTTTCTTAAAATTTTATTTTTTGGAATTGTACATGATTTTGTCAGTAAACACCAGCTTTGGTAATTTTTTATTAACAAACATAACCACGTTGTGAGCAAGTTGTAGATGATTTAGTCATAATAATTCAAAAAAATGTGCACCAGATGAAAAAACCTTTGTACTAATTAAAATTTTAAACTGTTCTAACAGTTTTGCTGGTTATNACTAAAAAAAAAATGTGCACCAGATGAAAAAACCTTTGTACTAATTAAAATTTTAAACTGTTCTAACAGTTTTGCTGGTTATAACTATGCACACAGTTTTGACAGTTTCATAAATTTTGTTTGTAAATACAGTAAAGTGATTTTTGATCAAATCATTTTACAAACACCTGCATATATTTAAACCTTGAATTATGTTATTTGCTACATATAACTTGCAAAATGTCATCTACATCAAAAATTTATTTTCTAGTTGACAGGAGTGCCGTACTTTTGCCAACAGATACTGATGCAATGTGGAGACAGTTGAATGTGATGTGCAGCATTGGAAGCCTGTATGTTGTTACTGTATTGCTAATTAATGGTTATGCAGGTGATTATAAAAACTTATTTTTGTTTTTAAAATTAGCGATTGGTGGAAAGGTTCCAGATTAGATCAGTCAATGTAGGTAATAAGTCTTCATTCATTATTCCCATTGTCATGTAAATTCTGTCCACTAATGTATTGCATATTGTTTGTAGAGAAGTACATTACTGTGAGTAGTAACCAAACTCAGCATGTTCTAATTCTTTGTTAATGCAGGCACTGAAGAAAACTGAACTGCTTGAGAATGACCTGAATAAACTGTGCTCAGAGCTGAACTCAGAACAGCAGCAGTTGAGCAACAAAGAGTTGGTGAAGAAGGTTGTTGATTTGTCTGAAGAGATTTCTCATGCAACTATTCCATACTGGAAGAAGGTAGTACTTCTCTTAGTACATTTCATTTTAGGATATTACAGTGGAAACTCTATCCATAGAATTCTATAGATGCTGACATTCTGTAGATGTGGACTAGACTTATTAGTCAACAAAAGAAAACCCAACCTATTAAACTTTATATTGAACACATTGATAGGCCTATGTTAGGTATTTGTCAAGTTTAACTAAAATAAAACAATGCAAATGGGAATATTAAAGAAAGCACTCATAATACAGTAGAACCCTGTTATCAAGTTCTCAAGGGAACCAAGAAATGTTGACCTTATATGAAAAAAAAAAACACATAATAATCCACTGTTAATTTTTTTTGGTACACACGCACAATAACTTGATAAAAACTGTATTTAAACACATCTTTTGGTGCTCAGGAAAAAGCTGCCAACGTAGCGGAAGTATTATCCATAGGGCAACTAACAACAGTCTCAGTTACTAGCTAACAGTATGTTTATACCGTTAGCAGAAACCTCAGTTACGGAAACTCAACTTTCCAAACTAAGGTTTTAGTTAAGTGTTTATACAGTCATACGAAACTCTGTTTTGGAAACTTGTGTTTCGTGTGTTGTTTTATGCAGGATATTACTAGTATCAAAACAATGAAAAACCATTAATCCTTTTTGTTATGGTGATTCAAAAAGGAAATACATTTTACAGAAATTCATAAATATGACTAAAACGTTATTTAAAGTTGCATACATTGCTTGATAAAACATTATTAATAAAAAAATTGTATTTTGTAACTTTTTTAAGATGCAATATATTTATTGTGTATTAGTTATTTTCGTACCTACAGCAAGATTATTTAATCACTTTGCATTTACACACATGATTTTTAACCAATTAAACATCTTGCTTTACACTTCAACATATCCTAGTTGTACATGTCATACCATATTTACAAACAAAACCGAAATTTCTTTGTTTATACCACGCACGAAACAGAAGTTTCTTTATTTATACAACGCACGAAACCTAAGATTGGACGCAAAACTTGAATTACAAACCTCGGTTTTGAGATACGGCAAAACCTCACTTTGACTGCGTTTATACCGTACACAAACTCTGCTCTCCAAAACCTACGTTGCCGAAACTCTGGTTACAGGTCTTGGTATAAACGTACTGTAAGAAATAAAAATGTCTTGAATATTGTGATTGATAAAGTGCAGTGCAAAGGGTTTCCTTAATTTTGTGTTGCCTTTTTTGTTAGCTTTCCAAGCATATTTATTAGTTACATTTATACATATATGCATTCACAATTTTCATGGAAAAATATTCAAGTGAATAATTAGCGAGTGGTGTTGGCAACATCGCATCACATATGGCACCACTGTTTCTTGTGGTTGCTGCTCGTTGGTTACCAACATGGCTGTCACCGTAAACATTGCAATTACTTGCTGAACGTCCAATACAATTTCTAAAGTATATATTTCATACACACATGTACTATATTTCCATATTTTTCAGTTTTTTTTTGTATTTCGTGCTTTCTAAATACATTATGTGTAGTCTGAGACGTCTATTATTATTATTTTGTTACAAAGTATGAGTTAAGTGCGACATTGTGATGAAATTAACAACAGGTTATTTCGGAAGTGGTAAATTATATCAACAGGACTAAACGTATGGCAGTGAGACCAAAGCAAAAACACTGTATGTTGAAAATTTATTTTATTTGCGTTATCTGTTAGTATTACTTGTGCATGTGTGCATAATGTACTATATACCGATTTTGTATGCCATGGTGAGTACAGTTGATACTTATACTTTTTTTGTTAATACTTCGTTGTTTAATGAAATCTTTGTTTGATTGATGCGGTAAAAATGAAAGTTTTAGTTTGGACAAAACTGACTTTTTTTTAGCATTGGTTACATAGGAATTTTGTTGGGACCACAGAAAATTTTGTGTGGGCACGGACTTTCTATCCATTTGTATTCGATGGATTGAGTTTCCTCTTATATTGTTTTAGTTTTATTTACATAAAAATAATAGCAATTTAAAGTTTGGCTGTGGAAAAGGTTACTGGAACTTGCAATTATGACGGAGCATGCAGACACTTACAATCAGTGCAACGTTTCCATTCTGGTGAATGCCAATTGTGCATATGCTTGTTTTTAGGGATGCCACGATTCCTAGATACCCTCGATTCTTGAGGGTATCGAGTATCGAAAGTCCAAGAATCGAAGCAACAAAAACCAATTACTACAAATACATAACCTACCACCTCTCAAAAATGGTTTAAAATTACGTTATTTATGCCAGTAAATTCTAAATGAATCACTCTTGGAAAATTATTTTGTGCGTGAAAATGAGATGCGGAAATAATTTGAAAATAAAACTGTTCTGCCCGTGTTCAAATTTACCATTTAGTAGCTTCAGTTTGGTCGCAATTTGGTAGTTTTGTTACATTCTAAAAACTAGGGGTGTGCGGGATCCCAAACTTTGGGAAAAATTTAGGGAATTAATAACAATTTTCTCGTCAGGCAGGAAATAATTTTTTCCGGAAAAATTACGTTTACGTCTGTATGTGTTATTCCAACTAAAATACAAGTCTGGTTTTGTGCGAGAAGCTTTGTATTGACTCTTTACGTAAGCGATTATGATTTGATGAATCAAATATCGTTGAGAAAGTTTTGGTTCTTCCACTTATTCACAGATTTCAAAACTGTTTCATAAGCTAAAAAAATTTTTGAACGTCATATATTATGTAACTTAACACTACGTATTTATTGAGAAAATTAACTAAAACTGGTTGCAAACTTGCACTATTAGGAAGTTACGGTAAACCGTGCGCACTGAATTTGTCTTATGTTAAAATGATTTGTAACAAGCCAGCAAATTCTCTTTGTTTTTTGTTCGGAATGTGTTCGTTTTTAATTGTGTGTTGTGCTCACTCATCGCCGGGAAGTTAACAAACTCCAAAAGTAGCAAATTTGCTATGTGAAAAAATATAATTAATTTATTTAGCTACTTTTCATTTTCTTATTGATAAAGGAATTAGCTTTGTTAGCATACAGATTCGGTATGGTGCATTCATAACCTACCCGATGATACTTGGCTGTGATTGCAGTTGCACTATTAATTCAAAGCGTGTGTGTTCACAGACGTTAAAACTTCCACTGAATGAAAGTTAATTTGAGTAAATTTGTGTCAATGCACATACATTTTACTACCAGAAATGCTATTCTTGCAAACTGTTTAATAATTTCATGTGTTGGTGTACACATATCATGTCAAGCGAGGTTTGGAAATATTTTCGAATAAACTATGTGGACGAACCATATATGTGCCTTTATATATATATATATATATATACATATGTTTTCAATGTTATCTCATATGCCTCTTTTGAATTTCATGTGAATATACTCCCACTGTTTGTGTTAATTATTTGTTAGTATTAGGCCTAGTAATGTAGGTCTAGTTTAAATAATTAAATTTCACTTCCTCCTATACAGTATTTAGCTCTGTAAAGTAATTGTCTGTGACTAAAAGAATTACAATTTTTGGAATTGAGAATCAAGTGTAGTATCGGCATCGATATCGAGAATAAAAAAAAAAGTGGAATTGTTAAATCCCAACTTTTTTTAATAGTGTTTATATGAGTACCTTTTTGTTGGAATATTTCATCTGTAGTTAATTTTTTTGTGCATTTGCTTTTATTAAGCACAGTTGGTTGTAAGTACCATTTTAGTATGTTCTTAAGTGAAATGTAATATTATTGGCGTGTGTTTACTTAATAAAACGGCTCATTCCGTCGTTTTCCAAACAGCATTTGCTACGAAGCGACACAAATATAATTTACGTTTCTAAGTTTTTAAGTTTGTTGGTTTCAGAAAACTGGTGAAGTGTTGATTTTGCTGAATGACTCTGCAAATGAATTATTTTATATCAGTGATGGACAAACGTGATTTTAGTGAAGTAATCATGCAAGGATTCCCATAGAAAAAAACACGTGTTCAAGAGGTTGCGAATTACTAACAGTAAATTGGCGTGTTTTGTAAATAGTGTAATTCCAAACAGTTACTAAATTGTTTGAGATGCATGTGGTCTAAAAACCAGCACTTTCAATTATTTTGTAGTGTGAAAATAATATTTGTTTATTTGGCCTAATCATAAATTCAGTGAGTGTAAGGTTACCTTTGATCAAAGGGTGTGTGTTTATTGCTGCATCTGTATGAATAGTAATGTATGCATCACTTTTTTTTTTTTTTAAGTTAAAGCTTTCGAAGTTATAATAATTTTAATGCTATTTCCACAGTAGCAAAATTTTTCACTACTCCATCAAAACTGTATGCAATTCAAAATGACACACTCTTAAGAAGAACAGAAAAACAATGCCGTCCAATGGAAAACGTTAAACTAAAGCCCCTCGCTTGTTTCCTTCTTTACCCTTGGAATAAAATTCCCAGCAAACGTACTTGGCCATTACAAAAATAAAACCAGTTGGAATGTCAACCAAGATATAATATCGTAAATTGATTACTAAATGGAAGTTAACTAACATCACTTTTTCTGTGCCTGCCATGACAGGAAATACAAGTGTGCATTCGACTCAAAATTTGTTTACAGCAGTTGTTTTCTTAATTGACAGAACAGCTGTACTGGGAGGATACATTGTGGGCATGCTGCTTTTCTAGATCTGTCAAAATTTACCCCACTTACATGAAAGGGACAATAGTACACTTTACAAAAGTTGTACACTTAGTTGTCTATTTTTTCAATAGAACACGTAAGTGATGCAGCAATTCCTTTCTTTAATTTTTATAGGTATTTATCTACGGATATCTGCACATGGCAGGCACCCACATCAAACAGTTTTTGGTAGCTGTGACGTAAACTGAGTCCTGTTATCTTAAGGCTCCCGCCTACCTAGAACTATTTTCCGTGTTTGAAACCGAGAAGCACGGGAGTGATAAGGGCGACGCTGCCCCGTGCATCAAGTGCGCCATCACTGCTATGTAGGGTCCATGAGTAGTTTTTTATGGATCTGATGCATATATATTGAAATATAGCGCTTTTAAAAAATCATTTTTAGCCATTTTGGATTACTCTAAAATTGTGTTTCTAAGGTGTGTGACGTCTTTGAAAGCATTCAACAGCCGTCGTCTGAAGTTTACGTTCTTTTCGTTTATGATCAGCACATTGGATGCACGTTTAATAGTTTTGTGGACAAAAACAAGTACTATAAACACTGCAATGCAATTCAAGTGCCATGTAGACGGGAGCCTTAATAAGACTGTACATCCTATTTCCCTTATGATCACTATGATAAATTTAACACGGAGAGCATTACTCCTGAAAGTCGATCAAATTTTGATTTTTCATCCATTTTACTGTATTTCTCATCGGTACAGTCTCCAAAGATTGCCTGCATTATTCGTTTTTTAACGCTATGTGAATGCAAAACAACACGGATACTATTTGCATTTCACAACAGTTTCTCGTGTTCTATAGACTACGATTCACTTCCTACATCTTTACTGCATTTGTAGGTTGGCAACGAGAAACCATCACATATTCTGATTCTTACATGTTTACTGCACTGGTAGGTTGGCGACAATGAGAACGAATCACACAATATCTGACACTGTATTCAACTATCTATGGCCTTGTTATTGTAAACTGAATTTTGAATGAGGTTAGAGCCGTGACGGTATTTTGACGGGCGTGATTATCGGAAATTATTGGCTGCGTATGTGGTTAGAATTGTAAAGGTTTTAAAAATACTTGGCAAGTAGTGATTGGCAAAAATTGTCACAAATAAATCAGTTGTGGTAATTTTAACCGAGGGATTGAGCATGGCTCGGCCGACGAAGGAACACTGAACAAAAATATTAACACAAATAAAATTAAATTTCGCTAAATTTCAAGAACTGAAGTTTTTAATTTAAAGAGAATATTTAATCATAAATTGAATTAGTTGTTTTTAATGACATCTTTAGGCTGTTGGTTTAAACAAACGTGCATTTTTAGGTTATGGTCTAAAATCCAAGTCAGCATCCATTTTTTCCCCGCATGCTTAGTTTTTTCTTGTTGGCCCACTGAAAAACGAATAATCAGGAATCTACTGTATTATGTTGAGTAACCCATAAGGAAAGTAGATAAGCTGAGCATTTTCCTTTTTGCTGCGTTGTATTGGGTTTCATGAGCAACAAACAACAGCATGATACTGCAGACTGTGAGAAAACAATATCTTTTAGGTCCAGCATACCACCATCTGTGTGTGTAAATTAATAAGGGAAAAAAATGTGTTTTTGAAGGCTTTTAATAACACAGTTAGTTAAGAGTAATAATTTGTCTCTCATGATAAACATTGTAGGCAACCTTTCAAGTTTTATACTGTACGTGATTTTGTGTAAAATATGTGTGGTTGTCTGATTTATTCACTAGATCTCTTGTGTGATGTTTTTATGGCTGATTATCTAATTTGCATCTGCATAATGACTGGCATTAAAAAACTGTGTTTGCAAATGTTTATCTGTAGTATAGGCACAGATTTAGATTTTAGGTTTGTGTGTGTGCGGGAAGGGGAGTGGGGAGAAGGGTGCATCATTTTCCCATTGGATAGTTTCAAGTGTAGACTTTGTAACGACGCAATATATTACTTATCGGAATACGCAGTTCATGTTCTTTCGTTTTGCAAAGTTTCGTAATATTTTATCGGGTATTCAAAATTAAAGCCGTGGTAGTTCGTTTATCGTGGCAGTTTGTTTATCGGACATACGTTTGCTTTTTCGAAATCTTAGTTTTTGTTACGCGTCAGCATTAGAAGATAGAAACTCTCCGAACTGCAGGTCAACATTATTTTTTACCGATCATGCAGTTTGGATGGCTACGCAGAAGCTTTCCGAACTGCAGGTAGACAGTTTTTATTCTAGTAGGTTTGATTATTTTTTACAGACGATGCAGTTTGGATGGTTACGGCTGGTTGCCGTGCCCTTATCTGTGGAGAGAGGGGGCGATAGGCCTGCAGCATAAATACTCTGTGTGTCCGTCACCTGGGAGAAATGTAACAACAAGCAGCTAAGGAAGACGCATCGTGCGAGATGAATATCGTCTACACCGGCAAGCATCCGTGACCGTTAAATATTTCAACTTCATTATTTTTCGGCATATACTTAATTCTAATAATCTAATAAATTCTTTCCGCCGGTGTGGGAGGTCGATAGGGTGCCAGGAGGGAACTGACGTCACTCCTACCTTTGTATTTTCTTTAAATTAATTAAACGACTGTGGCGCTGCTCTCTGTTGGTTTGTCTGTAAACCTGTTCATACTCTGCATACCTCAAGATTGTATGTGAACTGTTTCAATTGCTTGATAAATAAAAGTATCGAACAAATAAACCGGGATGTGACTTTATCTGTTTGGCACCTTTAAAGTTTCATGTTGCTACCAACTGAGCTGTAACTTCCATTCGTCATACCCAGGCGTGCATCATTTTAGGAAACAATATTATATTAATCAAATAAAATCACTATTTTAAATAATTATGATATTTAATTTAAGTTTTAAAACATTCACGGGACAGTTTCATGTCAATATGAGGAACCCTGTGTACCACGCTTCCCCTTGGGATCCACCCCTGCAGTAGTAATTCTTACTTAAATACTATTACATTACTAGCTAATGTATGTATGTATGTATCATGTTCAGCAGTATTGCTTTTATGTTTTGCAGGATGAAATGAGGAACATCTTGAAAAACTTGAAAAAGAAGCTAGATGACAAAGAACGTGCAAGCAAAGCATCCATTGTTTCGAATGTTGCTGAGGAAGCCAAGTCATTGCTTTTGGCCAATACAAACATTTCATCTTTGGTGTACGAGTTTAAAGCAGACTCGAATTCAAAGGTGACGTGAAGTTATACAATTTGCTATGTACCCTGTGATGAGCAAAAATTCTGAATTGAATGAACTAATTTCTAAATTTTTGCAGGCTTTAGATGGTGCCTTGAAGCAGGTGAAAGCTTTGTCTCCAGAAACAGCAGCCATGTTCTTCAGCATTGACAATGATGCTAAGAAGATTGTATGTTTGAGTGCTGTGCCCAAGGTACAGGCTCTATGATCTCATACTTAATTAATGGTACAATTAGTCCACTAGTTTACTAATTACATGATAAAAAGGAAGACAGAATTCACAAATACTTGTAGGGCGGTTGGTACTCATGGGTACACATGCACGCACACACACAAAAAGTTGGACAAACACATTTTCCCACACGAATGTGCGGTTGCTGCGTTTTACTGGCTAGATGCCTGATGAAGCTGGCCTAGCTAGAGAAACGTCGTGACTGCGTGGAAAAATGTGTTTGTTTGACATTTGCGTGTGTTTATCAATGAGTCCTGCTCTGCGAGTACTTGTGTATTGTCATACTTAATTCAGTGCTTGATAATGCATTCTTTTGAAAGTCCTAAGTAAGTATATGAATCTCAGCACTAGAGTAGTGTCAATTTTGACAAGTCTCTGCTATTATGAGGGTCGCAGTGGTGTAGTGGTTATATTACTCGCCTGTTAGGGTTGCCCCTGGATTTTCGCATGTGGGAATTGTGCTGGAGGATGCTGCTGGTCGGCGGGTTTTCTCGAGGTTCCCCCCTGCCCTTGCATTCCAGTGCTGTTCTACACTCACCTTGCTTCACCCTCGTCGACTCTCAAGACCTTGATGTTAAGAGACACTGAAATCTCTTCACTCACTCTGCTATTTTGGAGTGATTGCACTATAGCTGACTTGGTTTAAGATGTAGGTATTTTGGATCACAGTAGCCATAATTTCGGAGACATCATGTTCACGTGGCAAGGAGGCTGAAACAGTGGTGATGCAACATGACCCAACTTTTGCCTTTACCCTTTAATGCTTACAATTCACTGTAGACAGGTGAAGACATATAACTTACAGCCGGACCCCGATTTTAAGAGTACTTAATTTAACGAGGCCACTCTGAGGAACCATCAAAAAATTGTAAAAATTGATGAACAAATGCGAAAGTACTTCATATTTTCTGCAATTTTTATACCATATTTTAAGTTGAAAGTTTGGGGTGGTTAAATGTGTGGGCATCGGGAAAATTTTTTTTTATGTGGTGTTATGACATTAACAAAACTAAAATGATGCACCTGAAAGATTGTAAAATAAAGTAGTAAACACTTTGACGTTAACAAATGCTAAACTACGTAATATATAATGCTGAGATCATGACTTAACTGTTCACATGCTGCTGCAAACTTGCAACACCATGACTGGCTAGGCCGATGTGCCAGTACGTATTCTCACGTCCCACTTCCCACCAGTTCCGGCGAAACAGTGATTGTTTATATTCTTGCAGTTTTTATACTATTGCAACACAAAATTTAAAGAACGCTGATTAAAATATGAAATTTAATTAAATTGCAAGAAAAAAAATCAAGAATTAAAAACAGAACTGTAGAATGAATCATTCTGAAATGATGTGAAAAAAAACCATTCTTGGTGTTTTAGAAGACTAAATCTGGTAATCCATCTTTGACTGGCCTTGAACTGGTCCGCGCCGATGCGGCGTGGTCGGCGGATTTGCGTGTATATGTAGGGGGGAGGGTGGTGGGACGAGGGTTTGGGGGAGATTTGCGGAGAGGTGTGGCTGCCCATCTACATGACCTGACAGAGGGGAGGGTGGCTCTACCATTCTCCCTCCAGGCATGCATAAAAATAGCTTGTTTACTCGCCTCTGCCTCCAGCGCAGGGTTGCCGCCTGCTGGCCAGTCGTATTCTGTGCCGCCAGCTGCCATTCCACATCTCATCAGTCGCCCGTAAAAGCTACTGCGTAAATTACGCAGATTTTTATTATTTGGTGATAAAAAGTTTGGGTGCTTAAATTATGCAGGGGCGTAAAATATACTGTATCTTTCGTGGTGACAGCAATGGTTCCCTATCGGACACATAGCAACAAGGGTACCAATGACAGCATGCGTTACCCACGCATACCTGTACAATAAAAACAATTATGCCAGTGTGATGTTTAAATGTGTCTACTTACTGTATGCACAATGTGAGTGCACCACTGTGTTCTGGGGTATAATTTTATTAATAATTAATATTTCATTAATAAATTATTTGATTTTTTTGCAATAGGCTACTGGAAATGAACTTAATGCTTGCTTAAAGTAACTCTGCGCCTTATGTTTTTTTTTTTTTTTTGTGGTAAGGGACAGTTGTTTATGTATGAATAGCATTCTGGGGTGTAATTTTATTTGGGTGAAATAATTCAACATTTCATTTTAAAAACGCAAATATAATGCACTTTTTGGGGGCCAAAATCTCCCTGCATCAATTTTGCGAGGCCATTTTCAGGAACTATGATGCCTCGTAAAATCGGAGTCTGAATGTAAATGTCAAAATATTGAATTCAGCAAAAATTATCCAAATGATAGTTGTACAAGTTGTATGCTGTTGAATAATACCACCATCACCTTGATGCTGTTTTAACATATGGGTGCTAAAATTCATGTACAATGATGAATTATTTTTACTGCTTTCTATAGCTGAATTTTCACAGAACTTATGGAAAATGCCAAAGAAATGTTTTTTATATATATATATATATATATAAAAGTATGCTAAGCTAGGTTGAGTTATATTTACTCAAAGACATACTATGAAGAACATTTGTCTTTGCTATTAGGAAAGCATTCTGTTCTTTGAGAATACTGTTGCAAAATCTGCATTACTGTTTTTATTTGTCCTCTTCCTCCCCCCTACCCAAAAAGAAATCTCTTAATGTTCTACTGTACTTGCAAAAATTCGAGGCCTAAATTAGCTTGTACTTTCTTATACACTGCTTCACTCATGCTTGTTCAAGCTCTTTATGCAACTTCTTTGTCATTGTCATTTATGTGTATTTTAATCTCAGAACAGTAGTATAAATCATCTGTAGAATCGAATTTGTAAAGGTTAAAAATCATAACGTTTTTGTTCTAGCCAAAATTAGTAGACTTGATAATTAAATCTTAGTGATGTATGAATTGTATGTAATTGGCAAGATATAACAAAAATATTATTTTATGTTTCATTTATAATTGGGCATGTTTGCTATAGTATTATAATTAATTTTATTGCACAATGAAACACAAATAATAATTGATTGATATAAAATAAGGATGGTGGCTATACATAATGTGAGACATGAAATGTAAGTTACATGATGTATGTTACACACACAACATTTATGCATGGGTAACACAACATTTATGCATGGGTAAGTTTGTTGCTATCCTTTAATTTTTTTATTCATTAAAATAATAAATAAAATTCTGCTATTCTAAAACCTGCTGCAGTATCACTGAACTAGCTTGGCAAGAACGGGAAGGATAATTTTGGAATGTGAACACAACCGCCACAAGCAAGAAACAGTGTTGCAATATTTACACAGTACTGATGCACCACGCAATATTTCCGCACCATACCAGCAGTACAGATTCAAATGTTAATCAAAAAACTATTTAACTGGACAAATGTAAACGAGTGGGTGCTCAGTGCAAACAATCGAACAGCTTTCAATATATAAAATAAGCAAGTTATACTTCCTGCTAATGAGTTGGTGTTTACATTAAGTTGGGTGCAACATATATAACTAATTTTGAGTAGAATTTCTAATTAAATAATTTTGTATTTAAGTGCAAATTTTCTGCAGCATTTTAAGGAATCATTAACATTTGGTGAACTTTATTTTAAATATTTGCATTCAAGGAAGCCTAGTAGAGCGGCCTTTTCACACATACCAGCAGTTCATGCTTTAATCAGATTTCAGAAACTTGTGAAAAATATTAATTGTGTAAATTTTTTTCAAGTAGCACAGATAAACAAAAAAAAAAACTGTTAATAGAAGTTCTTATTAAAGAGAGCATACTGTAGATTTTAATTTTAATGTAATTGAGATACTGCCATGACTTGTCCTGAGCAATCTCCATAGTTCGACATTTAAATATACAACAGTACATAAAAATTGAAAGGCAGTAAATGTAATCCTTCAACATATTCTGGTGCATGTGTTTTACTTGGTTATTTTTAGTTTCACACACTAGAACAGACTGCAAATGCATATTGTGTTAAGCCATTTCTTTTTGTAATTTCTGGTTACTGATTGGCCTATTTAATTCATGGTTATGCAACAAAAAATCTGTTGTACTTTCGTACAAGATCATTTAGTTAGCATTTTTCAATAATTGTTTTTGTGATTGATGACATTTTGTTTTCAGACTGCAGTGGAGAAGGGACTGAAGGCCAATGAGTGGGTTCAGCAAGTCTCAANTCCAATAATTGTTTTTGTGATTGATGACATTTTGTTTTCAGACTGCAGTGGAGAAGGGACTGAAGGCCAATGAGTGGGTTCAGCAAGTCTCAAGTCTGATGCATGGCAAGGGAGGTGGCAAAGCAGAATCTGCACAAGCTACTGGCACAAACCCCTCTTGCCTGCAGGAGNTCTGATGCATGGCAAGGGAGGTGGCAAAGCAGAATCTGCACAAGCTACTGGCACAAACCCCTCTTGCCTGCAGGAGGCGATGTCTGTTGCTAGAAAGTTTGCCAGTGAGAAACTTGGCCAGGCCATTCCAACAGTAAATGGTCCTAGCCAAGCTGCAAGTAAGTCCACCAGTGACCAGTCTGCAAGTAAAAAGGAGCTGGTCTGTAAAATTACTGCTGTGTCCCAGCCACTTGCAAATGGTGTGAAATCATCTGGTCCTGTTCTCTATACAGATGCCAAAAACATAAGTTCATGTTTACCTTTGCTGGCAGCCCAGTATTCAGAGAAGACAGTCGTCTTGGCTTCATTGTCAGAAGCTGAGAAGAGCAGTACTATCCCAAATGGTATGAGAAAACTTCTTCAGGCAGGACAAGCTCCACTATATGAAGATGCTAAAAATAATATTTTCTTGTTTGGGAGCAGTGCCATAGCACTGTACTTTTCCAACAAGGATTTCCGTGGTGGCTCGTGCAACTTCAAGCAGGCTGAGGTGTTGCAGTGGCTTCAGTATGCTGACAACACTGTACTCCATGCAGTTTCCAACTGGGTGTGTCCAGATGCAGGTAGCAAGATACTAAAACAGGGAAGTGTTAACAACTCCAAAGAAAAATGCATCAAGGTTGTGGATTACTTAGATAGATGTTTCCTCATGAAAACATTCATTGTGGGTGAGCGGTTGTCATTGGCAGATATAGCTATGTTTTGTTCTTTGCTACCACTTTACCAGAATTTCTTTGATTCAAAACTGCAAAAGCAATATCCTCATGTAACACGCTGGTTCAAGACCATAATGCACCAGCCTGATGTAGTGAAAGTTATTGGAGTGGTCACATTGTGTAACAGAATCTCAAACAATTAATGTATCTTCTGAGAAGGTGCCAAGCATTGTGAATTATATTTATTTTTATTTTCAATTTTTCTTTATAAATATTGCATTTGGAAACGGTGCATATTATTTAATTATAATTTGTAATGCATGAAATTTAAGCCAATGTACATTTTCCAACTTTCCTTTTATATCTGTGTGTGTATATTTTAATGTAACAGACACTGGTAAATTATAAAAATGTACTACAAATATTTATTTAAAATAGAGATACTCTAGCCGATAAAAGCAAAACTTAAAATAATAAATAAAATTAAGGCAGAGCAGAGCAACTCCAGCATTTTAGAAAGCATTATACAAGTTTAAAAATAAATACAATTTGTCTTACCTTGAAACATTAAGTGCAGAAATTCACATAGTTGCGGTATTATTACAAACATATTGATACCTCAGTTCTAAAGTGTTAAAATTGAAATGTATTTTGATTAGCCCGGATTTTTGCATGTGGGAATCGTGACAGACGATGCCTTTGGTTGGCGGGTTCTCCTACGGATCTCCCGTTTCCCCCACCCTTGCATTCCGTTGTTGCTTCATACTCCCCTTGCTTCATCCTCATCTGCTCTCTAGACTTAAATGTTCGATGTTAAGACGAGCCACCCAAATCACTCCTCATAAATGCTTTTTCAGGAGCAACAGGGTTGCATTAACAAAATGCTTTACTCCAGCACATTGCCATGCTACATTATCCTATGTAAAAGTATAACAGACAGTATTAAGTTGTAAAACTTTTACATGTAATAGAGATTTCTGTACTGCATATTNTCCTATGTAAAAGTATAACAGACAGTATTAAGTTGTAAAACTTTTACATGTAATAGAGATTTCTGTACTGCATATTGTAATGCAATTAAATTGTATTTTTTGGGCTGTGAAGCACTGTTGTACTGAGGTATTATTATATCACAATATCGCTAGTTGTAAATGTGTGCATTTGCACGGTCACAGAAAAGTTGAGGTTAAGTTACTTGGGTTTTGAAAGTATAGTTTACATGCATTATAAGTAAGCCAAAAGTGAAGTTTCTTTGCTCTTCAAAAGTTGTATTTGTAGCTTAAGTTTCATGATGATGTAAAATGAAAACTGCTGGAAAACAGATATTAAATATGGCAGTTTAAGGCAACATCATTCGAGTCAAATTGTAAATTTTGGAGTTTGGAGCCAAATTTTCACTTTGGTCTATAGTAAAACCTTTTATCTCGGAGCTATTTGCCTAGTTTTTTAACTCGTAAAAATTATTAAATGTTTTTGAGAATTCACCAATAACCATAAATATACTGAAATATGTCTAGTAGAAAAAAAAAGTGTCATCCTGTGTAAATTTTCTGTTGGGCAATAATGTCAGCAAATTTGTTAGCTTGCATCAAAAAGCATCCTCATGATGATTGATTATTTCCATTAATGTGCCCTTGCACACATGATTAATAAAGTAGTAATTACAGTATTGCTATTAATGCAACTTGAAAAGCTGCCAAATTTTTGTCAAAGTAGTAGTATTTTTTTTTGTACCTTTATAGTTAAGATCACAAAAATTTTATATGTGGGTTTGGACATATCAGGTGTTTATTGTTTTTGTATCAATGGTTTGCTAGGAAGAAAATAAATTTTTATCTGAACATCACCATGTTACTGTGCTTTGGGTATTATTTTTAAATTTTNTCCTATGTAAAAGTATAACAGACAGTATTAAGTTGTAAAACTTTTACATGTAATAGAGATTTCTGTACTGCATATTATAATGCAATTAACTTGTATTTTTTGGGCTGTGAAGCACTGTTGTACTGAGGTATTGTTATATCACAATATCGCTAGTTGTAAATGTGTGCATTTGCACGGTCACAGAAAAGTTGAGGTTAAGTTACTTGGGTTTTGAAAGTATAGTTTACATGCATTATAAGTAAGCCAAAAGTGAAGTTTCTTTGCTCTTCAAAAGTTGTATTTGTAGCTTAAGTTTCATGATGTCGTAAAATGAAAACTGCTGGAAAACAGATATTAAATATGGCAGTTTAAGGCAACATCATTTGAGTCAAATTGTAAATTTTGGAGTTTGGAGCCAAATTTTCACTTTGGTCTATAGTAAAACCTTTTATCTCGGAGCTATTTGCCTAGTTTTTTTAACTCGTAAAAAATATTAAATGTTTTTGAGAATTCACCAATAACCATAAATATACTGAAATATGTCTAGTAAAAAAAAAAGTGTCATCCTGTGTAAATTTTCTGTTGGGCAATAATGTCAGCAAATTTGTTAGCTTGCATCAAAAAGCATCCTCATGATTGATTATTTACATTAATGTGCCCTTGCACACATGATTAATAAAGTAGTAATTACAGTATTGCTATTAATGCAACTTGAAAAGCTGCCAAATTTTTGTCAAAGTAGTAGTTTTTTTTTTTTTTTGTACCTTTATAGTTAAGATCACAAAAATTTTATATGTGGGTTTGGACATATCAGGTGTTTATTGTTTTTGTATCAATAGTTTGCTAGGAAGAAAATAAATTTTTATCTGAACATCACCATGTTACTGTGCTTTGGGTATTATTTTTAAATTTTTAATGGAATTTTCAACTCTCTTCCTGGATTGTGCCATAGTTTTGGGACTAGTTGNTTAATGGAATTTTCAACTCTCTTCCTGGATTGTGCCATAGTTTTGGGACTAGTTGGGATTACAAGAAAGTATTTTACACATGGTCACAACCAGAACATGGAGGCAGTTGGGATATGCTGCTACCAGGGTACTTTTCTCATGGACTTTACTAATACCGTCTACTCTGAACAGTGGGCGCAGACTAATTCTTGTTCATGACGGTGAATTCCTGCAAGACAGAGCTTTAGCAGTTTTTGTGTCCCATGTAACCTCTTATCAGTTTACTCTTTGATCTGGTCACCTAAGCTCAGGACCTTGTACGGGGACAGAGTAATATGCTTAATTACAAAAGAAAAACATATGTGCCTAAAAGGCTTTGAAGTAAATTATGAACCATTATCTGAAACTATAGGGGAAGGAACACCAAAACTCTGAAAAATATTAGCCTGAAGGGCATGTATGGTTGACAATGGATTAGCTAACCTTGAAGTTATTAACCACACAAATTTTGAAGAGAGAGAGAAGAAAAAAAAAACATCTATACATACCAGCAGCATGTTATTACCAAATTTGCTACAGGCCATGGGTCCAACAAAATTAATAAATAACTTTTGCATGGGCCTTTCAGCTACCTCATGGGTGAGAAAACCCAAATGGGTGTTTTGTGCAGGCTTACTCATAGCCCACAAGGTACATACACATTCTGACTATCTGCAATTTCAATATTCATTTTTTCTCAAATAAAATGTTTTCTAATGGCTGCAATGGTTATATAAATTACAAGGTGTCCACCTACAGGAGAAAAATTAAAATATTCNTAAAATGTTTTCTAATGGCTGCAATGGTTATATAAATTACAAGGTGTCCACCTACAGGAGAAAAATTAAAATATTCCAACACCATACATTTCAAAACACTAAGCAAAATAATGCGCTCTTGGTTGCCCTGAAATTTTCAATATAGAACACCTTTGGACAAATAATATGGCTTTTGTTCAACGCCAGCATCTTAGTTTTCGGATTATGTTATCAAATGCCAATGGGAATTTAGTCGAAAGGTTACAATTTGGTGAACNTAAAATGTTTTCTAATGGCTGCAATGGTTATATAAATTACAAGGTGTCCACCTACAGGAGAAAAATTAAAATATTCTAACACCATACATTTCAAAACACTAAGCAAAATAATGCGCTCTTGGTTGTCCTGAAATTTTCAATATAGAACACCTTTGGACAAATAATATGGCTTTTGTTCAATNCCTGAAATTTTCAATATAGAACACCTTTGGACAAATAATATGGCTTTTGTTCAACGCCAGCATCTTAGTTTTCGGATTATGTTATCAAATGCCAATGGGAATTTAGTCGAAAGGTTACAATTTGGTGAACTCTCAGGTTCATCAATCTAGTTCCTTCAAACATGCGCGAGTGCACATCGGCAACAACATTCTGGGTACCTTGTGTGTGTTGAACTTTAAATTTCAATGAAGAAATATGCATCACCCAACAGTCTACTTTACCTAATTGCAGTGCTGGGCTAACAGCCAAGTTAACGCCTGGGATCAGTTTCTAGCAAAAATTCAGCATGCTCACGAAATTTGTCAATATCAAATACCACGGCCAAACACGCAACTCATAGATGGTAGACGACTATTTTTTTCCCTGCAAAATCAAGGTTTGTGATGCGAATGCTATGGGTTGGCGCACACTATTTATCTCCTGCACTAGCACACCCCAACAGTCAGGCTCAATGCATCAGTGTGTAAAATTAATTGTTTGGAAAAGTCTGCCATGCGCGAGACAGGAGGATTAGTAATATAATGTTTCAACGTTTCGAAAGCGTCTGCACCCCATTTCAATTTGGCAGATTTCTTTGGTAATTGGTTGAGGGGTGCCGTGCGTTCTTTTCCACCAACTGTGGAATAAACTTGCCAAACAATTGGACCATGCCAACAAAATGGGTTATGCCCTTCGCATCCCTAGGTTGGGTAGAATTCCTGACAGCTCTGGTTCTTTCTGGGTCAATGGAAATGATTTGACTAGTAATTTTGTGACCCAGAAAGGAAATTTCAGGCACCGCAAACCACTTTGGCTGGATTTACAATCAATCCAGCCTTTTCCAAACGAGAAAATACTTCTTTTAGATGCATTAAGTGTTGTTCAAAATTTTCTGAATTTTCTAAATAATTATACACTAACTTGAATGTAATGTCGTGAAATATTTGGTCCCGAAGCCTAGTGAGGACTTATGCTCCCTTGGCCAGATCAAAAGGAATGGGACACAAAAACTGGTTATGTGCTTGAATTCTTTACTCAATGGTATCTGGTGGTAAGCTGCATTTATGTCTATAGTGGTAAAAATGTTTGCTTTACTGAACCAGTTGAAAGAAGAATGAAAGTCAAGCAGTAACACTGCTTCAATATGAATTTTTTTTTTACTTTACAATATAAACTAAAAACATTTGAACGAAAACAATACACCATAACGGACAAAAAACGGGCTGCCAGGTCGGAAAGAATGAAAAAGTTTTGGGAGCAGAAGAGGAAGCTGAAAACAGAATCTCTAGCTAATACCCTCAAGACTGAAGTGTANCCCCCCATAACCTCTTTTCCCTTTTGGATTGGGTACAAGAAAAGCTGGAATCACATACTGTGATTTAAACTGTTCTATCACAATTTTATCAATTAGTCTTAATAGCTACATTTGAGGAGGGGCCAAACGATACGGTTGACTCTTGACCGGTTCTTTATCAAGTAATTTAATTTCATACTCCAACAGTTTGGCGAGGCCTTACTCTGGAGTCAAAACACTAGGGAACTTATCGCAAAGTTTCTGAATATTACTCTGCTTTTGTGCAGATAAATGGCTAAAAGGATTTATTGGTGTTTTTTTTTCCTTCACAGTCCACTGTTATTTCAGTGTTAGCGTTACTAGTATTGTTACCTACAAAAGGTATTGTCTCTTTTGGTGCAAATTTAAAGAAAATGAGTTTTTCTTGCACATCTAAGACCAGACTTCCTCATAAAATATGCTGCAATAATAAAATCTAACTTTAACTCATCAGCAACAAGGCATTTTACCATCCAGGTAAAACATTAAATCCTTACATTTATCACTGCAATACCACAAATTAGCAATGGAACATATGATGTTTGAAATAATTATCTTCAACTGGTTTTATTAAATTTAATTCTTGCAAATTTTTGAAGTTTTCCTGAAATATTAGTGCTTGCGGAACCTGAATCAACTAGTGCACTAACAATTAATTAACCTAAATTCAATTTGACGCGAGGGGTACTTGCTCTTTGAATGCCAACAACATTGGAAAAATGGACATGACGCATGCTCAAGGGACTTGAGTCCTTATCCTCACTGTGAGCCTCTGATTGTTCAAACAATCATTCAAATAGATTACAAATGTCCACTCTAGATGCAATGTGAGCATTGTATGAAACCTCACTGTCATTATAGTAAACGCGAGGATGGTCGCACACTTGTCCGCCTTGCTGTCCGCGTTTTGTTGCCAACAATTGGCTGCCATGTGTCCTACTTTCTTACAAAAGAAATAAATGGATTGCTTACGTGTCTGAAAGGA
Organism: Clitarchus hookeri; assembly: GCA_002778355.1. Classification (NCBI taxonomy): domain Eukaryota; kingdom Metazoa; phylum Arthropoda; class Insecta; order Phasmatodea; family Phasmatidae; genus Clitarchus; species Clitarchus hookeri. The sequence continues at coordinate 106,191 of NQII01000277.1, read as the reverse complement.
AGGGGGGATTGTTTATCTGCATCATCTGGTTTGACATCTTTAGTAGGTTTGCTCTGATCATTAGAATCTTTACCCTGATCCTTAGAATCATTATCAGTTGCCTTATCTCCATGGGACTTCTCTCAATTGAAAAAGCACCTGATTTATTATGCTGGCGTTTGTGAAACATGTTCCATTTAAATGTTAAATCTGGCTTTTTACACCTCTGGTCAACATAACGGATGTTTTGAGAATGAATACACATTCTATCTAACCCTGCAAAATTTTTTGGTTTTCATAAAATGTCAGTTGTTAGACTTTGCATAAACAACCAGCTTAAAAAGATCATTGCAGGAAATCATAAGTGATGGGGCCCAAATATATTTTGATTGATGCAATATCCAATAAATTATAGAAGCAGAAAGCCTTCTTATTATAAATGTGTAAATAATTCAATTCAAGCGCCTATAGTCTAATTATTTTCAAAGTAAAAAAAAAAGTTTTGAATCAAATTTTTACGATTTGAGTGGAAAAAAATATGTATATATCATATTCAAGAATGCAAAACTGTTTTTCAGTGGAAATTGTTTATACAGTATTGCTCTTGCGATTCATCAGGACCATAAATAATTGATGTTTGCTTCATTCTTTTTTGTACAAGTGAATGCAAAAAATAACAGGCCTCCACAGCATGTAAAAGAACTTCAGACAGCTTAACCTTACTTTGCGTACTTAATTATTAATGTACATGTTATACACAACATAGTGAAAATTACACAAATAATTATTCTCGATACATGCCTACACTATTTGAAAAACAATATTTTATTTTTCTAACCTAACTTGGCGGCACATTCCCGCCAGCAATTCACACCGTGACGTCAAAACTAACAATAATTTGTAGCACTGTAATTTTTCAATTTTTGTTTTGCATGACATTTCACCTTGTTTGTTTAGTTTGTGCAGTCACTCTTGGAATTATCTGCAGTTGTATTCCCAATATATTCCCACTGTATAAACAAATATTGTACAGAGACCAGGCCAATTTTTTGGCAACGTTGATTTGGATTCGGATTTGACATTCAAGAATATTTTATTGCATTTGACTGAAGAAAATTTAAGGGGAAATTGCATATCAGGAACTGTTGGCAGATCCTGTATTTAAATATTAAAATAAATTTACATATTTGTAATACCACTGATTTTCCTGCAAGAAGCAACTGAAAATGGAATTCACGCTTGCTGAAAATTAGACTGTGCTCTGTTTAAATTAGACAAGGTGTAGCTGGCTTACGTGAACATGAAGTCGTAATCCCGGCCTTAGAAGACCACTATGTTGGTANAAAATGGAATTCACGCTTGCTGAAAATTAGACTGTGCTCTGTTTAAATTAGACAAGGTGTAGCTGGCTTACGTGAACGTGAAGTCGTAATCCCGGCCTTAGAAGACCACTATGTTGGTAAAAAAAAACACCCAAGTGGGCATCATTTCATTCACTGAATGTTCATGCCTGGACTATTACCTGTCACTGATTGGATCTGGGGTGAAGAAGCACTCATCCATGCAAAGAGGGGCTACAAAGGTGAAGGTTCTTGGGCTAGGACAATGGAGGTTGCCCGTGTGTGTACTCAGTGCCCTCTCTCTCCACCCTTGTCCTGTTTGCCAGTGCAGTAGGTTAAGTATTGCATCAGAGGTAAGCAGGAGAAATATGGCGAGTGCATTGGACAGTAGGCTGGTGAACAGCACTCCCAGTAACCCACTTCCAACACCAACTTTGCTCACCAGGAAGCGGGCAGAGGGCTGGGTTGTTAGGTGACTCCCTGGTAAACAGGCAGAATGTGATTACCACCGATAGCTGGAGGACTAGTTCAAGGAAAATCTCCAGTAAGGATGTGAATCATACGAGAGCTAGGTGTTCTCAGGCATCTATCCCAGCATCTCCCAAAGCAGTAAAAATATTGTCATGGCGTACAGTGAGGTTGTCTCACTCTACAAGTACTATTATTCTTATCCTGTTGAGCATTCCCTCTCATTTCAACCATGCCATCTCCACCTCAACACACCACGGGAAGTAGCACACTACACATCTTGTGAGGAAAATGTATAAGTTATACATTCCCTACAGCAGATCTTGGTCTTCACCTTTCTGATAGGCCTCAGAAAGTGAACTCCATAGCAAAATCCAACCGTACCGAAGTGCAATAAAAAACTTAAATTAATAAATTATTTTCATTTAAAAATAAAATATTAAAACTTAAAACCACAAATATCACATTTTGGGCAGTTTTCACATTTAATAATATACTTCAAATTTATAAGTGTCATTTACATAAATTGATTCCAAATTTAAACAAAGCAATGTTAACAAAGCTCTGAAACCTGTTTATTTCAATTTCTTTGTGAATTATTGAATTTGCCCATCAGGTAAAACCATTAAATCACTAACAGCCAACTTTTTTCAACAATAATTTCATTTTTAGAGAAAACGTATCCTTCCGCCCAAGGCCATGCCTTAAAATGAAATATAAAACAATACAACCTGTCACATCCACACACCACATATTTATTTCTCTCATTAAAAAAGTGGTATGTCTTTCAGTGCCATCCTGGCTGCTTCTGGAATTAGCACAACATTTATCGGTATTCAAAACTTTGCTTTTTAAGGGACTAAAAAATAAATTCCATCTTCGTCACACTGTGCTAAGGGCAGGAAATGCATTTTGCTTGCTCACCACCAGCTTTTGGTGCTGGTGGGAGATGTAGCCTTTTATTTTGCCATCATATATGAGGTTGGCAACAATACATTGAGTTTCATCCAAGTCGACATCTTTCTCACCCATGAAAATCATTGCCTGGAGCAGGGTGTCTATGGGTATCTGATGAGTGTTTACCATCAGGCATCTGTAAAGCACGCACGCACACACACTACACATATTATCAAAGCAATATACGTTAAACAACTAATTTTTATGACATTATTAATTTATCAAACTATTCAATTTCAAGAGAAAATAATTACCTCAAATGTACTGCTCTTAAGGGGACTGCCGAGTGCGAGACCAGCCAAGCCGATTTTAGGCATGTCTGCCACATTCCACAATGTCACTTTCAAACAAAAAAAAAACCGCTGTGCTCTTTGCTGCAATACTACAAGACAAGAAGTAGATAGGTGTAAATTAATAAGTGTTTGTGTTTTTGATTTTTGTTGAGTCTATAAATCTTAATGTACCCAAAATTTTCAGGATATTAAAATTTTTTACAAAAACAATGTGTAACAATGCGACCCCGGCAAAGATGCACAAAGTGTTATTTGTGTTTGAAAACAATAGCGTGGAGGGTGGCAGAGACACGTCTTAAATCATAGGCAGTCATGTTTAAGTATTGCTATATTCTAGACTAAATAACTTCAACTCATTTAAACATCAGAAAAGTGGAAAGAGTAACTCATTATTGTCTTATACCATTAACAAGGTACATTTATGTCCACTTCATGCAGCATATTTCCTTACAAATGCATTATTGGCTGAACTCTATAATTTACATTAACGGCAAACTTACCATTAAAGGTTTTTTCAATACTTTGTGGAAACTACAACAACCAAAGAACATACACTGAGGCGACAAAAGTCATGGGATACCTCCTAATATTGTGTCGGACCTCCTTTTGCTTGGTGAAGTGCAGCAACTCGACGTGGCATGGACTCAACAAGTCGTTGGAAGTCCCCGGCAGAAATATTGAGCCATGCTGCCTCTATAGACGTCCATAATTGCGAAAGTGTTGCTGGTGCAGGAGTTTGTGCACAAACTGACTTCTCGATTATGTCCCATAAATGTTCTATGGGATTCATGTCGGGCGATCTTGGTGGCCAAATCATTCGCTGGCATTGTCCAGAATATTCTTCAAACCAATTGCGAACAGTTGTGGCCCGGTGACATGGCGCATTGTCATCCATAAAAATTCCATCGTACGGGTACATGAAGTCCATGAATGGCTGCAAGTGGTCTCCAAGTAGCTGAACATAACCCTTTCCAGTCAAAGATAAGCTCAGTTGGACCAGAGGACCCAGTCCATTCCATGTAAAAACAGCCCACACCATTATGGAGCCACCACCCGCTGCACAGTTCCTTGTTGACAACTTGGGTCCATGGATTCGTGGGGTCTGTGTCACACTCGAACCCTACCATTAGCTCTTACCAACTGAAATTGGGACTCATCTGACCAGGGGGCCTATTCTAAGTTTTCGTTCCGACGAAAGAAAGTTGGATCAAAACAATTTCTTGTTCCAGCCTACTATCTGGTATTCTAAGTTTAAAACGACGGTAGTTTGATGTCACGAGCGGAGTCGGGACGTATCAACTGCTCACGAGCAGTCGGCAGGCTAGAATTTCGTAGTTAAGCAATATGGCGGGCGTCTGTATTAAATGTGGCCGTGTATTTCAATGACACGGAAATAAATATCGTGTGGCATAAAGTCAGTGCAGCACGTGTTTGCGTTGCATGGAGTTATAATTTTCCTATGTATACATTTACGATACGAATAAGCATTAAAAGATTGGGTTAACTATTACAAACTTGCATCACACACATCCGTCCTTCTTAAACATTGTGCACAACATGATACAGACTATTTTAGGCGTGGGATGTTATTACAAGCATGTTAATGTACGAATACACAATTGTAAATATTTAACCAATTAACTCCTATTATCTTAGAACGTACATCTAGATACACATTTATTCGTTCCTTACATAGCATGTGCTCGGTGGGCGAGTGGTTAAGTTACGTGCTTCGCAGCACAAACATGTCCATGTTTTGAGGTCGAAACTCCCCACAGCTTAATTTTTTTTGTTTAAATATGTGAAATAGAATTATGTTATTATATGTGGTAACAACATTTTTTTAAAAGGGCAAGCTTATAAGCTGTGTGCATTTGTATTTTGTCACCTAATAGCCTACAGTTTGGAATGTTAATTTTAAATTTGAAGGATAAAATTTGGTCGGTAGGTCTTATGTACTTTAACAAAAACAGATCATGATTGACTTTAAATATTACGAATATGAATATATTCTGCAACAAAATGACAATTCCTTGCATTGATTCCAGAAAGAAGAGACTAATAAATTCCACATCATTTAATAATTTTAAAACTAACTTTGAAGTCAAAATGAATAAGACAAATACATTCAAAATCTACGTATTCTCCTTCTGTACAAAATAAATATTTTCTGCGCTGAAAGATTATTGGAGTTTTAAAAACCATAGGCTTATATGTGGTAAAAAGGGAGGGAAGGTTATTTAATTCACACCAAATTCAATGCCTGTCGCTTAAGAGGTTAGCAATACTGTTATAATATATCAACCAGAGAAAAAAAATGGTATAACGCCAGTGACTCAGTCAATGTTACTTATTTTATATTTATTCAAAATCATCACTTTCCATGGCTCTACGGTAGACTTCAGAGGGCACCAAGGTTAGGAATATTAATATAATCGTTTTAAGATGTGTACATTTCTTCGTTATTCAGGACAGTGTGAAATCTATATTTAAAATCTGCTAACTTTCCTTCACTTAGCATTGGCGAAATATTTTCTTTTCCACAAACACAAATGGTTTGCTAAACACCCGGGCCACATCCTTAATAAGTAAACATCTATATCTCACGAAGGTAAAAAAAAATGCAGTTCAACATGGCCACCAACCACAGTTTCTCAAACTCCCCACAAAATCAAAGAACACTGTACACTATTATTTTCTTATAAAATACATATTTCTAATTATATATTATTTTTCACGATCTAAAAATATAAGGCTTACTATTCGTGTCTTTAAGTAATGCTTTTTAAACAGATTTGAGCAATTTTAAAAACGAGTAATTCTAGTAACATTTCGTTTGTACGTTGTCGACCATGCGCAGACACTAATGCTCGTCTAGCTTGGAGTAGGGAATAGTCGGTAAGCCGAAGATGCCAGAATGTGCTTGCCTTCGAAACGACTCGGTACTCTGAATACCAATTTCATGATGACTTTGTTTTCGTCGGGTGAGAGAGAGTGGGTTCGTGGCGACGTGGGCAGTTCCCGACGAAACTTAGAATAAGCCCCCAGGCCACAGTTTTCCAGTCGTCTAGGGTCCAACCGATATGGTCACGAGCCCAGGAGAGGCGCTGCAGGCGATGTCGTGCTGTTAGTAAAGGTACTCGAGTTGGTCTTCTGCTGGCATAGCTCAGTACAGCCAAAGTTCGCCGCACTGTCCTAACGGACACGTCCGGACTACAAATGAAAGCCCAACCAATGCACTGCCCATTTATACATTTTGTACGCGATACTACTGCCATCTGTATATCTGCATATTGCTATCCCATGACTTTTGTCACCTCTGTGAAGGTACAGCTGAAAATTCATATGAATGCTTGGACATTTTTTGCTCCCCCCGGAACACCTGAACACAAAAAAATTTCCTTTTCTTTTTCCAGATCTTGACATAAATTTATGTTTCATATAACTGTCACACCTTAACAGCCAGTTAGCAAATCATTTAAAGAACAACGTTGAACTTACAACATTGAATTTCCTTCAAAAAGGCAAAAAGGTGGAAGTAAATATATTTTTTTTATCCAGCACCACTTTTGATAAAATTCTGCCATTACAAGGAAATAAAATGGTGACTATGATATATTGTAGACCAAATTTATTAACTTTTGCAAAGAAAATTCAAAGAGAACACAAATAACTCTACTTTCAATAACTGACAGCAATTTAATAACATTTAAACAAACTTTAAAATCAGTTTCATTAACTAATGAAAGTTTAGGTTTATGGTTGCAGTGTGCAGCTTGCATCACTAAATGTAATGCCAGGTATCAAAAAAGATAAGTTGCACAAAACATTCCTGCATACTTTTGAGTCTGCTCTATAAATGAAAATAATTTAAACAAATTAGTTTGAATTTCTCATAACTGTTTATCTCTCTTATCCGGGCCTCTGCTCTCAATGAAACAAAAATTTTTTAAGTTATTTCAAATTTTTTTTATAATGTGCCCGAGTTTATTTACGTAAGCCTTTAACACTACATGTCTGGTACTTCATAGAACACTAATTTGGATTAAATTTGCAATTAAACTTTCTCTAGTACTAAACTATTTACAGAGGCTCTCAAGATATTTTTTTTTTGTTAAGAGCTGCCCAAATCTCTCCACTCCATTCCAGAGGCGTGTACTTCCATGTCCATCAGAGTGTGGTTTAGCCCATCTGTGAGTCAGCCTGAGAAGTTGACTGGCTATGTGTAAACCTAGCTTACATTTTTTCAACAGGTTGCATTGTTTACATTTCAGTTTCCCATGTAAAAATATAGATTTCCAAGTTTGTATGCACATTGCATTGATAATGGTGTTAGTTGGCATGCAGTATAGTTCCCAGGACGCCAGGCCATGATTTCACACACGACCATGTGGTCAGCACAGACACTTCCTAGAATCATGACATAGCCACGTGACTATTCCCTAACACAGACACATACCTCTTCTGCTCCGTTGTTGGCCACGGAGCACACCAAACGCAAGTACAGGAGTGGATGACTACTCAAACTTAGAAAATAAGCGTGACCATGTGCACGTTAGATCCAGAGCCATCTGACGGTTCTTGCACAATAAAACAACATTAAAATGCGCAGGGCTCTACATGAACTCAGAAGGGAAAGAATCGATACATTATTTTAACACTTAAAGTTAAGTTACCAGTAAAGCCCGTCTGCAACAATAACTAGTTAAGGGCCAAGGCCGGCTGCGGCGGTTAATAAAAAAGGTTTTAAATAATTAAATACAACAGAACTACAGATCAATGAAAGCAAAGATGAGGGCCCTGCAGACCATGTAGCACGCGTCTGTCTGGCTTAAGCTCCAACGAGAGAGTGCCAAATGGCTGTCGGAAGCGGGGACACTAGCCCGCGTCTCCGAAGAGCAGGCCCCGTCGGACCACGTGCATGGATATGAAACATGAGGGGCAAACTATGATGATTACAAGAAAATGCGCAAACTGTACAGCAAAACAAACACGCAAAGATCTTACATGCTAATAAAACCATTTGTTGGTGGCCTCGGCTGCTGTTACAAGATGTGCACAGGAGTCAAATAGGAGTCAACAGATACGTCAAATCTCATATAATAGTTTACAGGAAGTGCACTGCAAAACGCTTACATAAAAACCTTACACCTGACATGAACCCTTACTATCTTCGGCCATGGCCCACCTTCAGTGCACTTGACGTGCACATCACAAGCCCTATGTCTCATGCGTACGCTACCCATGACGAAATTATGCCAGCCGAGGGACGAGGTCAGATGACGTGATCTTAAAATTGTTTTGTGCTTGAGTGATTACTTTTAGCGCAGTTACTAACCATGTCTGAAAAATGCAAAAGGTGCATTTTAACCATAAAACAAAAACTTAAAGTGGTTAGTAGGTTTGGAAAAGGTGAAAGTGCAGCAAAGTAAGCATTACATTTTAGTATTGATGTACAAACTGTGCAAGACATACATAAAAATAAAGACAAATTCGTTGAATATGTTACCAGAGCAGATAGTGATGCAGACCTGTCTGATCGAAAAACTCTTGAGATATCTGACTTTCCAGAATTGGATGAAGCTATGTGTATTTGATTTAAACAAAAATGAGCAGAAGGCATTCCTCTTTCCAGCGCTATGTATATTGAAAGGGCTAAATAATTCATAAAACTTTAAAAATTGATCAGTGCTTTTTTAGGATGACTTAACAGATTTAAGCAAAGGTACGGTGTACAAGAAATTACTGTGCAGGAAGAAAAACTAAGTGCAAACAGTGAAGCAGCAAAACATTTTCAAGAAGAATTTTTAACGTTTGTTGAAGAACATGGATTGTATACACAACAGATTTACAATATAGAGGAAACTGGACTTAATTGGAAGGGACTACCAACACGTAGTCTAGTAATGAAAATCATATCACATGCGCCTGGCTACAAAGCAGCCAAAAATAGGGTGATTGTCGTTTTCTGTAGGAATGCCAGCAGACAACACAAACTAAAACCACTGGTTATCTGCAAGTCTAAAAATCTACGAGCCTTGAACACAAGAGACAATCTGCTTGTAAAGAATACACATCAAAAGGGAGCATGGATAGATAGCAAAATCTTCACTAGCTGGTTTCATTCCGAATTCATACCAAGTGTAAGAGATTTCCTACAAGAGCTGTGTTGCTGTTAGATAACATCCCTTGCCATCCAGTCACATATAAACTCATTTCTGATGGTGACATTTTTGTTAAATACCTGCTCCCGTGTGTAACAACACCAACCCATGTACCAGGGAGTCATTTTAGCTTTTAAAGAGCATTACCACTTTAATCTTATCAGGCAACTAGTAGAAGAGGGTTCAGATATGCGTGCCTTTTGGGAATCAATATGTAAATGTTTTTGATGCTATTAATGGGATTTCTGCAGCATGGAAAACTATTAAGAACTCAAAACTTATGGAAACACTTTTCCGGAGATTCTTGAAAGTGATTTTAAAGATTTTGAGGAGCCTGAAGAGTGCACGGAGGGCCTTCTAAACTTAACAGTTGAAATAGGACCGTTTGAAGAAGTGGATGTTGATAACGTAAATGAGTGGCTTATACAGTGACGAACACGAACCTATTTTCGAGTCCCTGAATTGAGAAGAAATTGTGGTAAAAGTTTGCTCGGAAGGAACACCAGATAAGATAGAAGATGAATCTGATGAAACTGAAAGTCAGGTAAGCTTAACACATCTTGAAGCTGCTGAAAACAATGGGAAAAATTCTTCACTACATAACACAGGGAGGTTTCAACATGTCGAAATCCTGACTGAGGAAACTTAGAACTGTCATTACAAAAATAATTAATACAAGTGTAAAACAAAAAAAAAAAAAAATTCCAAGTAAGTGTAGGCTTACAAATTATTTTAGTTTGTAATAAAGCGTCTCGTTGCGTTATTTAAATATTAATAATAATGCCGCACAGTTGGACGCCATATTGTATTAAATCTGGCCTTTCGTTATTTTTACTCTAATCATTTCCTAATATCTTCAGGGATTCAACCCCCCTAACCTTCTTTCTCTTTGCCTTTATTACCTTTATTTTAGACTTTCTAACCTCACTCTCCACTAAATTATCTCCACTTCTATCCTCCTCATTTATCACCTCTGTCTTACTATCCTCAACAATTAACTCTTTATATTCCTTCTCACAACCAATACTACCATTTCCTACGTCCTTGCTATTTTTAATATTTTTAATCGTGGAATCTATGGTTGGATCCTTTCCTAATATCTTTAGTGATTTAACCCCCCACTTGTCTACATTTATTAATAATTCATCAAATATTTTATCACTTTTTTCGAGCCTGTTATTCAATTCTGTGAATTTATTCTCAGTCTTTTCTGCTTGTCGCCTAATTTCAAGACCTAATTCCTGTTTCAGTTCTTGTTGTCCCTGTTTAAGCTCCTGTTTAAACTCATGTTGTTTTTGGTCAGACTCTTGTAATTTCTGGTCATATTTCTGTTGTCCTTTCTGCAAGGACAACAGGATATTAAACATTTCTGTTTGTATATCAGTTCCTAATTGCGCCATTTTTATTTTATTTACGACGACAGGGTTAATAATAAAAAAAACAAAAAACCTGTCGCGAAATGAACACACTTTCACACGAAAAAACAAACAAATAATTCTTCTTGGCGAAATGTACTTTATAATACCATAACCTGCAACACTCTTGAAATGATGGCTTCATTGATGATGTGATTTTGTACCTTTACTGTTGTTGGTGAATGCTGTCACGTACCTGGGACTTCGACGTCGTGTAGCTGGAAGCCTGGAATGTGGAATGAAACTGCCACCGGTGTCGTGCGGCTGGGATGTGGAATGCAACTGCCGCCGGTATCGTGTTGTTGCGCTGCTCGATGTTCACGTGTTGTTGCGATTCTCGTTGTTAAGTCTTCAAGTGTGGTTAATTCGTGCCCCACGTTGGGCGCCATGTTGTAATAAAGCGTCAACATTCGGCAGTGTAAGCGGCTGAACGTTACAAGATGGCGCCTAACTTTTGAGGCTGCAATAATATTCTAAATAACGAAAGGCCCGTTTTATTACAATATGGCGCCCAACGTGGGGCTGCATGTTTTTAAATGTCTTAACGAACGCACGGCCCGTTTTATTACAAGTTGCTCTATGTAAATTGCACTGTATAGGCCTAATAAACATGTGATGGTCTAGGCTATGTAACTTCAACATTTTAATTTTTTAACTTTAAATTGCATCGTTATTAAAGATGAGCACACATACATATCCTTAATTCTATTGTTCATTGAATGCAGTATTTACTGTAGCCTATTAGTAGCGGTAAAACAGTTTTTGTAAGTTCCTTTCCATGCAGTCTGTTTTGTTCCATTTCAAAACACTAAGCATGCGCAGTATCCAATGAGATTCCATTCCATTGTTTACATTTACTAATGTGTTTACTTATTACGCTTGTAATGACGCAGTAGTCTTAATTTTCGGGACAAGTGTTTCAATTTTGTTCGTTTTTCATTAGCTTTGGAAAGCTTCGTAATAATTTTATCGGTTTCAAAATGAAAGCAGTGGTGGCTCGTTTCCAGTGATAGTTTGTTTATCCGGCAGACGTGTGCTATTGTAGGTTATTGGGCGGACNTCGTAATAATTTTATCGGTTTCAAAATTAAAGCAGTGGTGGCTCGTTTCCAGTGATAGTTTGTTTATCCGGCAGACGTGTGCTATTGTAGGTTATTGGGCGGATGTTTGCTATTTACGTTTATCAGGAGTCCGGTTGTCGTTGCGTTTCGAACATCGTAGTTTTCAGTTTTTTGTTAAGCGTCATCATTATTTAGCTTTTTTCAGAATGCGTCAACAAGTTTTGTTGTACGAGAAGTTTGTTTATGTTGATGGTGCAGTCTAGTTACGATAACGTGTTGAGAGCGTGCGTGGCTAGGCCCTTATCTCAGGAGAAGGGGGGTGAGAGGCAGCACAAAGGCTCGTGTGCTGTCGCCCTTCACTTCACTTCAGAGTCAGTCGGCGGCGAGGGCAGGTAGAAGAGTCACTTCAGGTCAAGCTTCACTTCAAGTCAGTCGCCCTTCAGGGCAGTGGTACAATGCTCGCCTAGGCCACGTCGGGCGTGATGAGAACACCCACATCAGCAACTAGACTTAATTTTATTTAGCCGTCGGTGTGGGAGGTAGCAGCAGTTATTATTTCTTCGGGCCAGTTTTTATAACAAGGATTAATGTGTAAACGACTGTGGCGCTGTTTCTGCACTTGTATGGTTATATGTGAACGTTCGTACTCTGCATACTGGAACTTCGTATGTGAACTGTGAAACTTCAATGATAAATAAAGTATAGAACAAAATACTCTGGAACTTGAACTTATTTCTTAATTAATCTGCGTCCATTTTACTGAGTCTCGTGTTCCACCTTTGAGCTAGTCGTGGCAACGTAACATCGGCAGTGTAACTAGCGGCCGAAGGTTACACGCTGTTTGTAGCAGGAGTTATTGTTTTATGAAGAGGTCTATTGTAGACGAAAACTGCTAATTGAAATAATTATGTATTAATTTACAAAGAATTATGAAGGGATTACGAGATACCCATCCCCCCTTCAAGGTGCAGCAGCCACTTCACCTGGCTTACGGATTGTCCGCCCACGAGTACAGTTTATGAAAACAACACTACAGTACTACAGTGGAACCCTGTTATAACATCTCTCAAGGGCCGCAAGAAATGTCAGCCTTATATAAGGGAAAACTTTATCAGAGGGTAATTTTGTATTTGAAAACATGTTTGTGGACCAAGACAAGGCAGCTTAATAAAGCAGGAAAATGTTATAAGAAGGGATGTTATAACAGAGTTCCACTGTATTGAATGGAATGTACAATACTGCATTTTCGTACTTTTCTTGTAAAAAAAATTCCTAGTATAGTACCTTCTACAACATATGCATTATATTCAATAAATATACCCTATCTTAAACCATATTTTGATTCACTCACACTTTCTTAAAGAGGCTCCTGTATGCATTGACCTTGAGTTTCTCAAGTATGAGAAAAAGGCCATAGCTGACAAAGAAAGGCTCATGCTTATCCATGGTTGCTGCAAGTGCCTTTAAATTGCCCTTCTTCACAGCTTCTGCAACTTCCCAGAACTGCATCAACTCATACTTCTGCAACACCCGCTTGGATGGCATGAAGCCCTGAAAAGAACATGATGCAAGTATTGTACCAAGAACATAGACAATATCCTAGACAAAAGTGCAAAAGGATAAAATAAGCTTGTGACAAATTTCTTGAAAGGAAAAATGAGGCAGGACATTAGTTAATAGTCATGTTTTGTGAAACTAAACACTTTTTACCAAAAAGAGAAGCTTAAAAAATAATGAGTACTGAAAAAAGAATACAACAAAACCCTGATACAAACACTCCTGCATGCAATAGAATGTCACTGTTGTGATCCCTTTTATTAAGACAATCTCTCTTTTAAAACCCAGTTTTGAGGGACCGTAAAAAATTCTGATAAAGAAAGTTGGAAATTTGAGGGAAATCTGTAGAAAAATTAATTGTTGTACTTTTTTTGGTTGCTATGCATTGTTTCTCTTGGTAAACTTTGAACTACAAGCAGCATATATCTAAAAATAGATACCAGCTCCATTTTGATGTACGACAGGGTGGGTTAAAATTGGTCTCAAATTTCCCAAAACCTCTATTAAGACTATCACTCACTAAGAATCCTATTCCTGGAAACCATGAGGGATCTTATCGGTGGGNTTCCCAAAACCTCTATTAAGACTATCACTCACTAAGAATCCTATTCCTGGAAACCATGAGGGATCTTATCGGTGGGATTCTACTGTATACAATTTTCCTGCATATAACAGTTTTATTTCATGATCCTTCCATTTCTCCAAAAGACTCAATGGTTCATATTTTTCATTTACTAAGCACATCAATAATTGTACAGTTCATGACCACAGCTCAAATGCAATTTTATCTTAGATAAAATTTGGGATGTAATAACAAAGCAGCAGCTTACAAATAGATACAGAAAACAGTATATTTCAAATATCATTATATATAATGATTTTATGATATGTTCCTGAAAATTACTATCATCATGGACAATAGCAGGTAGGTGGGCAAGCCTCCAGAATGCAATGCATGTTTATATGAAGAAGACATGTATTAGTTGATGATGCTGTGGTCTCATGGAATTCAGATCACTGATGATATTTTTGTATCATATTCATATGATTTAGATGAAGATGTCGAACTTGGTAATAAAATAATGCTTCCAGTTTACCTTCAGACTTTCCAAACCCTCTCATCTCAGCCTTTGTCGTAAATCCAAACTGGTGTACGCAACTAAATTATGAGTGTTTGGTACAAATGGGGAACTATTTAGATGTAGCAGCAAGAAAGAAAACCAAATAAGCAAATTTTTTAAAAGAAAATTACAGTGCATTTTAAGGAGCTTCTACATTTTGTGCTTGAAATATGTTTTGTTTTTCTCAGTCCTAGAATGTGAGCATACGAACCACACCATGTGAATTTTGAGCGAAATTGGAGATGATGATTTTAGTGGCAAAATGTTGTACAATGACATCTTTCGTGCACAATGTCCCCTCATTTATACAACGGTCAACATGTTATGTAAACTACACGTTGAACAAATGCTAGGACTGGGCAGGATTTGAACGCATGCCCTTAATATGATGGCCAGGCTAGTGGTAGTATGATATCAGTAGGGCACAAGAGGGAACTAACCCTGGGGAATGGAGTGTGGGTCTACTGATACTCCCCTCCATCGGCATGCCTCTTGTTCTGTGTTCATTTTGGGTCAGTGTCACTGTCAAGAAACTCAGCCTACAGATTTCCAATTGGGCGTCTTCTCAGAAGATCTTTACAGTACTGACTGTAGGTATACGTTTCATTTACGAATGCTGTTTTTTGACAGACAAAACCACCAACTTTGTAATGATGTCACAACAAATTACACCATTTGCAGTGCCTGCAATTAGCTGGTTCGTAACTTCTTTGTGTATGTGTTCATGTTGGCAACACTTGCTGAAAACAGTGCACACAAAAGAAATTAGCAAATTTAAGATTCCTGTCAAAAGTTGACACCAATACTGTTTTTCCAGTAACATAATAGGTTTTAAAAATTTTTTGGCATTTCTACATTACACTTTTAACAGTTTTGACCTTCACAAAATTTTAAGGAAGAGAAAGTGCTCCAGCTTGCCCAGTTGTGAGCAGAACTGGAACAGCAGACTCTGAGTGCGACAGACGCCATTTTTTGGGCACACACACATTCAGTCCTAACCTAGCTTGCATTGGGCAATTTCTTGTTCGTAGTATTTGTAAATGAAATAATAAATTCACCTAAATTTGTGTCCTGAAAGTTTATGCTCCAATTTATTTATTTGTATTTTTAGTTTCAAAACTAAAAAGTTATCAAAATACTGCTAATTTATGTTTCACTCAGAAATTTTTTGTAGCTATAAAAATTGAGCAGCGTTGATGTATGGAACATTTCACTGGAGTACTTATTATTAAATATGTTGTTTTTCGTTGGTATAAAAATTTTTTTTAACCCTGTAATTGTTATATCCAAAAAACAAAATGCTGCTTTTTTTGTAACCTGGATTTGCCCTTGTATTTCAAATATTTAACATTCAAAGGAATTTGGTTCTCATACATAAGCTTTATTAAATACATTCAGATATTTCATCCACATATTGTTTAAAATCGTTGCGGTCACCAAATCTGTTTTACATAAAGACTATGAGAAGAGGTTATGTTTTGACATAAAAGTGTGAACTATTTTAATTTTTTGATTTGGCTCATGTAATTTTTTTTTAATGTTTAATGTTTTTGTGAAAATTCTGAAAGATATATTATTTTGAATTAAAATATTTAGCAAATCTGGCACCACAAGTTGAAAACAATACTTCTGCTCAAATAAAAGATCAAACGCACCTGGCATCTATGTGCAGGTTTGGTCGATCGCACTATAACGTTGGAAGATGAGAAGTGACATTGAATCCCATTTGTAATGTTAGTCTAAGTAAATTTCGGCATATCCTCTTAGGCAGTCTTTTCACTGGTGTGTGTTTGTGGGAGCAAAGTGATGTCATGTCATGTCATGTTATGTCACGTGCCTAATAAGCAGGCAGCTGTTTTCACAGTCCATCCCTTGGACTGACCATAAATTGCTGGATCTTTGATCTCCAGAACATAGGCTAAGAGGATTGGCTTGTCACACCACCACACAATGGTTTCCACAGCCTGCTGTTTAACAGGCACCCCAATTGTGAAGTTGACATTGTCTTGCTCAGCTAACGGATGCAACAGAGAGAGAAAAAGAGAGAGAAAAAGAGAGAAAAAAAGAAAGAAACAGAGAGAATGGAAAGGCCTCACTTGGTTGTGAAAACAATCCCTCCCTCCCTTGCTACTTCAGCTGGCACCCTCATCAATGTCAAGCTGGCGAGAAGAGCTGCTGTAGGATGAACATCGTGCTCGTGGCTGCTCTCTCTCCAGGATCTGCCCGCCCCTTGGGACCAGCGAAAGCGAGGACTTCTGCGAGTACGGCGGGACTAAAGCAGCTTGGGTATGGCGACTACTCTCTGCAACTCGTCACGTCCCCAGGTGGTGGAAAGGGGATCCCCAGGCTCTGGGGTGGCTGGGAATACTCTAATATCAGCCCGCGGACCCACTGGCCGGTGCAAAAACGCAGTCGTCGTGGACGTCGGGAACCTGGGTAGCTCAGTACGAGATGGCGAAGCGCATCGTGCAGGAGGCAGCTCAGCGATCAAGACGGGGAGGGGGACCTCGAGGTGCCAAGTGCGAAGTGTAGCGAACCTCACTGCTGGATTCTGTTGGCTGCTGACTGCGGATGCGCGAGGGATGGAATGGAATGTGTCTACCTCAGAAGC
Organism: Clitarchus hookeri; assembly: GCA_002778355.1. Lineage (NCBI taxonomy): Eukaryota > Metazoa > Arthropoda > Insecta > Phasmatodea > Phasmatidae > Clitarchus > Clitarchus hookeri. The sequence continues at coordinate 89,226 of NQII01000277.1, read as the reverse complement.
TTCCTGCCATCAGCCTTCACTCCTGAGTCAGTTAATTCGCCACCATGCCTGGTAGATCCTGGATGTCACGCCGTGCCAGAACTCACCCTGACCGATGGACTACTTTGGAAGATGGGGAGGAGAGACTACCCACGACGTGGAGATCCTGGTGTCAGTGTGGAAGAGTGAAGATGGAGTAGGTGCCATGACTGAGCTGCCCAGTTTACCGTAATACTCAACGAGAAGCAGGGGGGCCCTACATTCAATAGCTGCTGTCAATATTATTGTGCTGGTTGCCTGCGCAGAAATATTGACAGCCGTTCAACCTCAAGGGCGCTTGCGCCCACAGCCCCACCCCTTTCTCTTCTAGATTTTCAACTCCATATTAAAAAGCATGGAATCCACGTGACTATGCCAGTTTTTCCCCTCCCCCTTCTTAGCTATAGCCTCAGCTATAGGTACACTTAGGGATGCAGTTCATGGTCCCAATTGCGGCCATGACTATACCTTAACCCCTCGCTGCCACGATGCACGCCTCCTTTGCATGAATCCTCTCCTTTGTAGGTGTATGGGGCTTAGCCCTAAGACGCAATAAACTCCCGTCCCTACCTCGGACGTACACTTAACACTTAGCAATAGGGTAGGTTAGGAAAAAAAATGTCAAGTTGATAGATGTTATCTCAGCAGGGTGGAGCTTGGGACAAAAACTACAAACATTATTCCACTGAAGCTTTCAGTTCCAAATGGACTTCAGTACAGAAAAACTGTCAAAGTTCATAAAGGAGAGACATCAATTATTAAAATATTTATACTGAAGACTAAGGCAATGTTTATAAACGTTTGTTAAATCTGCCAAAAATTATCTGCAGTTCATACATCGGGGGCAATTATGTCAACATCAGCAAATTCAGTCGGCAAGGCACAGCACAGGAATAAAAATTATTCACAATTTTTACATAAGATATTCAAAGTTCGAATGCAAATAATTCATAAATTACTATTCGCAACTATTCAAATTTTTTCATATTCACACACCCCTACCGACAAGTTACACTGAGTAACTTAAGATGCATTTTACTCCAAACATTATTTTTGCTGTATAAAAATTCAAAAATTCATATCTCTGTCAAATTTTGAGGTAAGGAGAGTGATTTTTGAGTTAAAATGTTTAAAATTTTGTCCACTAACAGAATAAATCGGAAAGTCAGTTTCGAACTCGGCAGACAAGAGGTCCTTTTCCCCTTTCCACATCACATTTATATATACCTATACATGTATCTCTATCTTTCTACCTCTCTCACCCCCCCCCCNCTCTGTGTGTGTGTGTGTGCGCGTGCGTGCGCACACGCGCACATGTGCATTGTATGTATGTAAAATCAAACAACATAAAAATTGTGTTCTGTTGTATATCAATACTAGTAAAAATTTCTCACAACCAGATAATTTTATTATTTGATATATCTGCTTGAAAACCATAAAATTATGCAGGTTCTACCCCCACAAATTTCTAATACTGTAAAGATGTTTTTAACAAGTCACTTACCCGCATCATTTTAACAGGTACAAGGTATATAAGAATCATTCGCTTATTCTTCCAGCTTGATTTGTGACACCTTTCAAATGCAAATGTCAGATACGTATCAGCTGAAACAAATCAAATTTATACAAATTTTTCAAGTTTATAAACAATGGAATTTTTTTTATTAATTCATTTGGCTATATTAACATTATCTTACTAACATAACTTCCATTGGTGGGTGTAAACATTTTGTCAAAAATGTTTGTAATTGTCTTTTAATACAGCCTTAAATTATTTCAATACCATGGCATAAGCATCACTTGGAACCACTTTACCATTTTCAACTCTTAATTTAAGGAATAAATATGCTGAAAATATAAACTGGACTCCGTAACTCATTGTCAGAAGAAAAAACTCTCTGAAGTTGTATATGGTTATCGATAATAAACAGAAAATACACAAATCTACCTAAAAAATGTTATATGGAAAAATTGGTTGAAAATGTATAACATGATTTAGACTCTAAACAAGATTTCTAAGGGCAGCATTTCCATTAAAATGAGGATTAATATGCTGTATGATTTACTGCTTGACACATTGCCGCCATTACAGCATGACATCTCGTGGTAGACACATCAGGCTTTAGTATGCTTCAACCAGGTAGATTTTGCAAAATTAACAACTCCTCCATTTGTTTACCATGGTATATTTCCATATACCTCGTCAAATGTGTTCCTTTTGCAACGCTAGCGCCGCCGCGTCGTTCATCTTTACAATTTCTCTTCTGCAAGGTGGCCTTCTCCTTGGCTGACTCAGCTTCCCTCCTGTTTCCTCCTCTAATTTCCCTCCCTTGATAACCCCTTGTGTGTCATCATTTTTTTAGTATAGGGGCAAGTTAATATAAGTTGTTACTTGTCTTGTGCTGCCCTTATTCTACACCTATCATACGTGAGAACTTCATTGAGTCGACACCTGCTAGAGCTGTGTCAAATTGCAATATGAACCATTATCAATTTAATCATCCTTGGGACGTGTGTACTACGAGCCACATTTTAACNCTGTGTCAAATTGCAATATGAACCATTATCAATTTAATCATCCTTGGGACGTGTGTACTACGAGCCACATTTTAACCGAAATGTGGAGCTATTTGAAAGGTGAGTCATGCTTGCAGTATTTTCTTCTTTGGGTCTGTTTAGTGTTTTTAATAATTATGTGGCGTAGTTGTGTGTCGTTTCGGGCATGCATTGAGTTAGTCTTTTTCCAAATTGTGGTTTTGGTTAAACTAAATTCTAACTTTGCTGTGTGTTCCAGTTATTTTAACGTAGTGTATAGTTTTTATCTGCTACCCATAATATTCATTTAAAATTTAATTGCTTTTGCTGTGCTTTCACGACTCACGCGTTGGGCGTAGTTAATTCAATATTTTATACATCATTGTCCTTTATTTTTTATTTGATGGAGCTTTGATTGGGTCTACTGACTGCCTCCACCGATGTAACCTTGTAATGTAGTTTTTAATGCAGCTTTTAAATTGTGTTTTTACGTAAATTAGGCATTACTGGGCATCTAAGGCTGCCCTCCTCTAATTTAATGGCTCCTTTTAAAATCGCTTATCATCATAATCAATAATTTGTACTTTGAATGTTTTAAAAATATTGTTTGTTATTGTAATCAAGTAACATTATCGTTGTTGGAGCAATTCACTTGATACTTTCATATTTGTGAATTTTCGGTGTTAAGAATTTTAACTTATTGTATACTTAGGATCTTTAAAACTTTTGGAAATTATCAATTCATTCATGAATCAAATAGTGCTGCAAATTCTTGTACAATTTGATAAAAAAAACATAATTGAAACTTGTATTGTTTGTTTTTTGTGCTGCGGCAGACATTTTGAGTATTTTTACATGTGGATCCCACTCAGATCTATAGGCAACTGCCTATAGATCAACAAGAGAACCATTTTTGTTTCATATTTTTGCTCCATAAACCAGCATCAAACATTCATAATTCCCGACAGTAACTAAGTCGCCAGCAATAAGAGGGTGGCCACCCCTGTTATTTTCACGGGGAGTGCTATTCATTTGAGTTTGCTCTTAGATTGAAGATCCCGATAACATAAAACAATGTTCCAAGAATTGTACTTTCATCTCACCTAATTTCCGATATTTCGCAAAAATTCAATCCAAAATCTCAATTTTTGGGGATTTTGCATAAAGAATCACCTCACGAAGTTTGTCGGTCGAATTCAACCCGATCCTGTGTGCGTGCGTGCACTCACACACGCATGTGCCCATGCACACACACACATGCACACACACAGTGTTTCTAAAACATGGGGGGAAAAACTTGCAGGCAATTCCTTACAAAAAATATAAGGAGAAAATGTATGTACAACTTATCCCCAAAAGCGATTATTAAGGAAGCTGTGCACCTCCAAAACTTGAATTTTAAAAGGTGTTTAGTTGAAAATATCAGAAAAAAGCAACAAACTGATGAATGGTGATTTGTATAAAGGAGATCTTACACCTCTAAAAATGCTGTCAGTAATATCCTCCCCCTACGTTTGCTTCAAACTTTGTAACATTACATTCTAAGCAATTTTTAAATACTACCTACGGGTTAGCACTTCTAAATTAACAAAAAAGGTCTTGTCAGAACACATTCAGGTGAACCGTTTAAGAGATAATAAAATATTGAACATTCAAAACAGAGCGTGAGTTGCATACCAGGTAGGCACACCACAATACAGAGTAAAGCAATTTAAATGAGGATTTTTCAGGGGTGCATAGTTCCCTTAATCATCACTTTACAAGAAAACTGATACTTACATTTTAGTCTTACATTTTCGTCAGGAATACACTGNTAGTTCCCTTAATCATCACTTTACAAGAAAACTGATACTTACATTTTAGTCTTACATTTTCGTCAGGAATACACTGCCGAAGTTTGTCCCCATGTTTTAGAGACACGTGTGTGTATATACATACATATAAATAACATATTTACATCCTTAATTCCACAGTTTCACTTGGATGGCACATGAATAACGTGATTAGGCTCATGGCAATGTTAATTTTACATACGACAGGAAGATACAGAATGAGGAGAAAAGTAGATCCTAAGTAAGGTTTTCCAAAGTACTCCATTTTCCCTGAACCACCCGTAACGAGATGTAACTCTGAAATAAGCAAGCAGGTTTACACCTTGTGCATTTGTTTCCCCTGTGTGTGATCTGTTGCGTATTGCCACACCTGGAATGTGTGGTGCCTGAAGTGACAGTCCCTCCCACTGACCAACAAGCTTGTGTAATACACCCAGCATTTGGTGTCTTCCTTAGACCCCTTACTTGCAGGGAGAATGTGAAGCTGACTTGGCTTTGAATTAGGCACACTACTTCGCATATTAAAATCTGCTGGTTGGGAAACCTCAGCCTATATGTGATGCCCATGGCACTCCACTGACTGCGACACATTCCCTTGGACTGTCCCAGGTATCACCAGATCCCCTGACAGGCTACAGCAAACGTAGTGCAATAGTAGTACGTCTGTGAGTGGCACACTTCCATTTTTACATGCAGTGGATCTTTTTAATATGTCAAGAGTTAGTACTTAGGGCATATTTTCTGTACATTCGTTGTTTAGGCGGTGACGTTTATCTCTGCAAATAAATATCCTGGATAAACAACTTTTTGCCAGAAAAGATTCAAACCCATTATTTAAGCCNGACGTTTATCTCTGCAAATAAATATCCTGGATAAACAACTTTTTGCCAGAAAAGATTCAAACCCATTATTTAAGCCTGTACATTTTTGTTTTTACCATAGTACACGTATTCTAAGAGGAAAAAATCATGGAAATGGTGAAAAATCATATTTTTATAGCTTTCCTTCACAGTTTCCTTAAGATGCAGAAGAAAAATAAAAATGTACTATCGNAGTGAAAAATCATATTTTTATAGCTTTCCTTCACAGTTTCCTTAAGATGCAGAAGAAAATTAAAATGTACTATCGTAGTTTAATCTATGGGCTTCCATCAAGTGCAATAAAATTCCACTCAAAGATCTAATTTGCACAGGAAAGCCTAACGACAAAAGCATTGCACACCGGTTCAGCACCTTGCGCGTACGAGTGATGGGGCGCTGGGTGCACATGTTATTGTCGCCTGTATCACTGTGCCTTGAACGTAAACAAAAAAATATAGGCTCAACACACTCTTAAAACATCTGTGTTTGTTGTACTTTTGCAGACTTAATTTGCAGCTTACTCTTATGTGTTGTGTGTTTAGTTTATACGCATGATCTAACTGCTTTATTTCTATGGAGATTAAGTATTTTTAACATTTNTTATGTGTTGTGTGTTTAGTTTATACGCATGATCTAACTGCTTTATTTCTATGGAGATTAAGTATTTTTAACATTTCTTTTCAGACTGGTTTTATTGTGCAATGTATTTTGATATATGTTTTTTTTTTATTAGCTTCTTATATGCGCTAATGNCTTTTCAGACTGGTTTTATTGTGCAATGTATTTTGATATATGTTTTTTTTTTATTAGCTTCTTATATGCGCTAATGCTCTTCTTGATGCTGGTGTGTCCCACAACTCCCCATTGTCCCACTTAAGAAATTCAATACAAGATAAATGTGATAATCTTAGATGCCTATGAAATAATTTTACAGAAGTGATAATGCTATTGGAGGTAAACAAAGTTATCTCCATGGAATAAAGTCAACTCTCAAAATAACAACCCTTTTTTTTGTGGAACCTTGAAACAAATTTAATTGAAAAGACTTTCCAATAACAATCCCTTCAAAATAAAACCCTATTTCTGGGAACCATGAAAGGTCTTAGAATCATGAGTTTACTGTGATTGAATTAAAGTGACAAATTTTTCAGGGGTCACAAGATATTTTCAATAGGAAATTTCTATCTTAAATGCTTATGTAATATTTGCAATAAACTAGTTGGTAAACTCCACCTTCTAAGGCACTCACTGCCTTTAAGAAACACTTTACACAAAGATCTAACTGAACCATGAATATGGAAATATATAATTGCAATGGCATATGTACAAATTGATGCAATAGACACTCGTGCACCTGTGTGACAGAATTTTAGCCCTTGGGGCAATAAATTGTGTTACGTCATATTTTATCAGGTTTAAAGTTAAAGCCGCGGTGGTTCGTTTCCCGCGATAGTTTGTTTATCGAGCAGACGTTCTTTTGAAGGTTATCGGTTATCGGACGGACATCTGCTGTTTACGTTGTAACAGGAGTCCATTTGCCGTCGAGTTTCGAAAGTTGTTGTTTTGGTTGTCGAGTTTCGAAAGTTGTTGTTTTGGTTATGCGTCAGCATTATACAGAAACTTTCCGGCTGTGGCTGTGTCATGACTACTGTGACGCAGTTGAGAGTACGATAACATGTTGTGAGCGCGGGACACAGCGTAGTAGGGGGGGATAGGCCTGCCTAATATATACTGGTGGTGCCTATCGCTTAGAGAGAGAAAGTAACCAACCGTCGAAGAAGAAGCATCAGGCGTGAGAAGACGCATCAGGCGTGAAGAATTTCACCCACACCGGCAAGCACCCATGACCGTAAGATCTTTTGTTCACATTTCTTTTTCAGTTTAACGTCACTTAAATTCTATCAACTTATTTCCGCCGGTGTGGGGGGTCGTTAGGGTGCCAGGAGGGAACGAACATCCCTCCTACCTTCGGAACTTAGTCTTGCGATGCAAGTTTGAGACATTAATAAACTGTAAACGACTGTGGCGCTGTTTTCTGCACTGGTATAATTAATTGTGAAAGTTCGTACTCTGCAACTGGAACTTCGTCTGTGAACTGTGAAACTTCAATGATAAATAAAGTATAAAGCACACTAATCTGGAACTTCTTCTTTTTAATTAATCGGCGTCACCTGGTACTGAGTCTCGTATTCTATCTATGAGCAAGCCGTGGCAACGTAAACATTCGGCAGTGTAATAAGTCGGCAACGTTACAACATGGCGATCCAACGCTGAGGCGGTAATATAATAAACATCGGCCAGGTAACAATGCCGGAACATTACAACATGGCGCCCAACGGTGAGGCTGCATTATATACGTAAATTGTTGTTAAAGAACAACACATGGAACGTTACAATATGGCGATCCAACTGTGCGTCTGCATTATTATAAATACAGAAGTTAACGAGGCGGAACATTACAACGGTACCCGACCATAAGGGCTGAGACAGGAGTGATTGCACCCTAAGGGGGCAGCCATGCCTACATCTGGTGCCCAGTACAATGGCTGTTAAGACTGTCCTTGTTTGACCCACGTCACTCAGACAATACTAACGAGAACGATACCTGGCTGCCAACACTAGAGACAACGAAGGGGAACCAGAAGTCATGTCTCTCTACTCACCAATCTCTGTTCATACCACTGTATCCCGATCTGCCAGAGACAGAGAACTGGAGGGCAAGAGCTTGTGACCCAAGGCTCTTGGCATAGAAGGAGTCCAGGAAGGTTATCTAACTCTGTTCACCAGTCTCTGTTCGTACCACTGCATCTCAATCTGCCGGATGCAGAGAATTAGGGCAAGAGTGAAAGTACCCTACCAACCTTGATCTTGCACAAAAGGGAGTGTACGGAAACTGCTTACAAGAGCGTCTGAGACCTCCTCTACCCCCCTTCCTCAGCACCTTGAAGACCCTCTACCAACCACCTCACCCCCAACCTACTGCATCAACTACTCTACGACATATTCTAGCCTAGAGGGAGAACGGGTCAAGGTGACGAAAGCAAACTAGTGCCCTCTCATGAAAAAGACCTGCCTAAAGCATTGGCCAGATGCAAGGAGCAAGAGTGAGCCTATAAAGCAAGCCTGAAGGCAAATGCCGAACCAGCACGGCCAGGCATGCCGTGCTGGCCAGGCCTGCNCATCCAAAGAATTGGGTCATATAGACAAATACTGATATCACAAGTTGAACGCCCAGCAAGTCAAAGAATGGAACCTCTTTTGTTTGGTTAAGATCCAGTGGGAAAGAAGGCTGCTCTAGGCCAAGCCACCAAAGCCTATGACTCAGTTATTCATCCCGCCTACAAAAACTCCTGGGTAACGGAATCCCAGGATACGGCCAGTAGAGAAACTGCCAAACCCTTGGGTCAAGCGGAACCCAGCCATCTGCAAGTAAGCAAGAGCCAAGAGCATAGTGAGTGTCAGGTAGTAAAAGCATTTAAATTAAGTGCACACCTGCAGTAGTTCATGGTTCAATTCCCCGCACACCCAGACACTGGCTACTTAAAACCACAAGACATACTATATGTATTTAAATTATTATTGCATAAAACGACTTTAGCTAAGTTCCAGTGACAAATCAAAATTCACCTTATATGTATTCTATGAATTTCTATAAGTATAATCAATTTGCTATTATCCAAGCAAATGTGAAACAATAGTTTTGTAGACAACTGTAACACTAACACAACTACATATGAGTAACACATGCTACTTTTGCCAAAATTAAAATTTCTGAATAGAAAATATTGAGTGATGCAAGGTCTGCAGCTAGTAGACTTTCAATGGGTGTCCAGTGAAGAGAGGCACTGCTGGTAGACTCAACGAAGTGGGCAATAGTGAGCGGTGTAAGCTACGGCTGACCATTCCGGAGAGCCAACCTCTCTCCAGCACCAATGCCGTGGCGGACTTGCAGCTCCTTCACCGGTTTTAAGGTTGTGTGGCCTGTACGCTACACACCATAGTCCCCTAGAAAGTTCATGATCTCTCATGTCCCTGTTAGAGCAACCTCTACCCTCCCGCCAAAGATTACCCAAGAGGTGTAACCTGTCCAAATCACCAAGTGATCCAGACAGAAATGGACAGGGACTCCCATACTCTGTCCTTTGTGGAAACTGACAAAGCGACCTGTTCGCTGTACAACGTCTTTGGTGTCGGAATGATGGGCTGGACTAAACAAAAAAGCCTGAAGGGCAGAGGGTGAATGTCCATGCATTCCCTCAGAAGTGTAGTTTTGGAATTGGGATGAAATTAAGAAGAAAGTGGATTGTAAGTCTGAAACAAAAGAGAGCAGAGATAAAGAACAGCATGTTCTGGTTTGAATGTGCCCGTTTATTGACAAGCCATATTGTACAAGACACACTCCAGCCTGTACCAAAGTTGACGCCTGAAGGGCAGACCCTTAAGTTGCCTAGAAAACATTGCGGCCGGGGTGGGTTGACAAGATGTGAGGGTGGACCTCTGTAGCAAATGTGGTTGACTGTCACGGATGAGCCAACACGTGGATAACTGTAGTACAACGTAATGGTGAGTGCAATGTATATTGCAAATACAAGGAACCTCTCGGCTTTCGTACATTTGTATTTTTACGTAGCACTCTTAGCCGTTAGGCCATTCCGCGCTGCGACCGCCCAATCGGTGAGGAAGAGGGATCACGCGCTCTCATCGCAGGTAGCCCAGCCATGCACCTGAAGTAACCAAATCCAAAGCCCCAACCTGATTCACAAGTACGACCAAGAACACCCTACCACAAGGTACTGAGACCCTCGCCCTCAGATACCAAGTGTGTGGTCTGACCGGGGTTCTATCCTCCAGTATACAGAGTGGCAAATGCAGGTTACAGGTTACTGTTAAACACGGCAGAGCCGTGGTCTTATTTGTTAACGGGGCGCTCTTAGCCGCGAGGCCATACCGNGCAGGAACACTTGAGTTATAGCTGGTAGATCAGCCGGAGAACAAGCAACTGTTTGTTGTATACAGTTGTTGTATACAGTCTGCCTAGGGGTGGGTGAGGGTGGAGAAGCGTGGAGGGCGAAAGAGCAAGTCGTCTCTGTGCAGCCAGGCTGTGCATTCTTACCTCCCGGCAGTGGGCAGCAGGAGGGGTGGAAAAGATCCATCTGCGAGACTTGAGGATACAGGAGGCAGCAGAGTACACGCAGCCAGTTGGACTCTCCTAGGACATGGATATTGTGATGTGTAATGGTGTAACTGCTCTTGCATGAAAAAAAAAGGGGGGGGGAGGGGCAGTCGCAACTGAGGCGGAGGCAACATAGAGTAATGTTGTCACTTGTCTGTCAACTTTCAAATAAACAATTTCCCCTTTTAAAATATTTATGAGGATACTGAAAAAATTATGCTCATTAATTAGAAAACATTAAAAGGTTTAAATTATACACATGCATATAGACAATGTGTAAAATTAATAAACTTACTAAGCCGGCAACTGCTTAAGAAGGTTTCACTTTATTTATCTATCACTTTTTTCCAAACAATAAAGTTGGTAAAATAATGTTGATTATGTATGAAAATGTATCACTGTCAAATTTTTAAACTAGGCAAATTTAGCCTGATTTTTTATTTTAAAATTAATTTCAAAGTGACAATCTGCTGTTGCATTCCCATGCAATCCATTACAAAAGAAATGGTAATGAATACAGTGAATTATTTTCATTTATTTTCTAAGTTGGAATATTATTTATCAGAAACATTTCTTGTAAAATGAAACTTAATCAATCAAATGTTATTTCTGTACGAGCAAAATTTTTTACTGCTCCATCAAAACATTGCTGTCTCACGAAAGACATTAAACTTAAGCCCTCCTCCCCTCCCCAAATTTTTTTTTCCACTCGAAATAAAGTGAACAGAACCCCAGCATGACGCCAGTTAGGCCAACATGGATGATGGTGCACTGGCTCAGTATCACTCTAGAGACAGAGTCTCCGTAACAAGGATTTTAAGGGGCTGAATGGGCACACACACCTGAACCCTGGCTCACCAGAATGCGTAACTTGGCACTGAGGGTTATGCTATCCCTTTTCTGGCCCGCCCGGTGATTGGGCATTTAGGAAATAGCTTGTGGACACACAGCTGTGCACATCAGTGATGTTACAGTAAATTGTATATAGGACGACAAAACTAAAGAAGAGTAAATAATTACTATATTTAGACGATTTAGTGGGTGTCCTGTAGACGCAGGCACAACCGTAAATGTGGTTAAAATTACATACCAGCGTGGGGGAAGACAGGTTCTGGCGTGGTCCGTCCAGGACGGAAACTACTCTTCCTGGGGGCCAGTGCCTTCGGGTTGACCCCTGCCGGAGTCCTATTGATCAATCAACGCCGCAAGGTGCACATCACGATGGATGGTACTAGAACCTATAGCGACTTGGGGAGNCGGGTTGACCCCTGCCGGAGTCCTATTGATCAATCAACGCCGCAAGGTGCACATCACGATGGATGGTACTAGAACCTATAGCGACTTGGGGAGACGGTTTCCTGAACACCCCTTGGAAAAAGTTGAGTGAAAGGTGTGACCGGCAACAAACCTCAACTGCCGCTCTGGGTTCACAGCAATCCCCACATATGGACCCTACTGCTCTCAGTAAGCGGCGTGACCAGTTATTAGCTTAAGAGTCATAGTGACTTACCGTGGTTGTTCTCCTCAAGCCTCAGAAAAAGGTTCTGATGCGCGGCAAGCGTGCGTGTCCGGTTTCTGCCNACTTACCGTGGTTGTTCTCCTCAAGCCTCAGAAAAAGGTTCTGATGCGCGGCAAGCGTGCGTGTCCGGTTTCTGCCGGCAAGTGCAAGGCAAGCGAGGGGTTGGAACTAGCCAATGGACTGGAGTACAGCGTCGTGAGGGTTGCCGGCCTCTCAGGTGGCAAAGGGTTGACTTTCCTTGTAGATAAGAATGGCACAGAGGCGAAAGAGCGGCGGCGTTCGGTGCTACGATACACTAGGGAGAGCACCAGAGACTGAGGCTAAAGTAATGTAACCGATAGCACTCGTGGTGCGTCAAGTGTATTCACTTAACCATTACAAAAATNAGAGACTGAGGCTAAAGTAATGTAACCGATAGCACTCGTGGTGCGTCAAGTGTATTCACTTAACCATTACAAAAATAAAACAGGTCAGAATGCCAACCTAGCTCTACAATCTACATTGATTACTAAATGTAAGTTAGCTAACATCAGTTTTTCGGAGCCTGCCATGACAGGAAGTCAGGAAACANCTCTACATTGATTACTAAATGTAAGTTAGCTAACATCAGTTTTTCGGAGCCTGCCATGACAGGAAGTCAGGAAACACGAGGATAATGCAAGTGTACAATGGACTTTAGTATTTGTTTACAAACATTTTCTTCTTCAATGAAAGAACAGCTGTGGCAGGACACGTTGTGGCCACACTACTTTTCTAGAACTGTCAAAATTTACTGCAATTACATGAAATGTACAATAGTTATCTTACGTACATGATAAAATGGCCACCATGAGTTTTCTCCATGCATGCAGTTTTTTTAGAAATTGACGCATAATGTTCAAGTTTTGAATTGTAATGTCTGGCATGCAGTCAATACACCCACAGTAAATCAAAGTACATACAAAAAAGAGGCGACAGTAAAACCTCGCATACCTGATTTATAGTCACAATCAAACATGGCCTTGCGTCCAACATAGTAACGATACGTGACCAACTGACCAACACTGAAATGGTCCTTCAATGGCAGGGATTCAATTGCTCGAATTATTGGCTTGCAGAGATGCAGTTTGTTGATGTGGAAGTACACCTTGAACATCTGGTTGACCAGTGCAAGCATTCCCCATCGCTTGGACAGTTCCTCAGCGCTGCGGCTGGGGGAAAAAAAACTCGACATCAGTGACACAATGTAGTTTTAGAACTATGTTTTGAGGCTGTTAAATTCTATTTAGTTTTCAAATAAAACTAGTACCATAAAGAGACCAAAAAACGTTTTTTAATGATGTACTTCTGTAAACAAGGAAAGCATGCACGAAGGAACTTAGCCATAGTTTTGCGCTTTCTTCACTGCTGGAGCTGATTACGAGTAGAGGTAAATGCACGCAGACTAGACTTTAAGCCCACATACTCTAGTGTCCCTTTTGTAACTGGACCACAGTGGTTCTGTTTAGAAAAAATTAAGTTATCACATGCAACCTTGTTAAATTTAAAAAAAANTTTGTAACTGGACCACAGTGGTTCTGTTTAGAAAAAATTAAGTTATCACATGCAACCTTGTTAAATTTAAAAAAAAAGCCTCAGCAGCTAATGAATAAACAATTGTGGCCATAATATGTAAATGACTGAATGTCTAAGCTGCTGNAAAAAAAAAGCCTCAGCAGCTAATGAATAAACAATTGTGGCCATAATATGTAAATGACTGAATGTCTAAGCTGCTGCCAAATGAATTAGCAAAATTCACATATGTACCTATAATTACCATGGAACCACTATCCATAGAATTTCAGGGGACTGACATAAAAATTCTATAGATGCGGACATTCTGTAGATGTGGACTAGACATATTAGTCAGATGTGGACTAGACATATTAGTCAACAAAAAAAAACCCAACCTATTAAACTTTATAATGAACACATTGATAGGCCTATGTTAGGTATTTGTCAAGTTTAACTTAATGAAAACAATGCAAATAAAAATATTAAAGAAAACATTCATAATACAGTAGAACCCTGTTATGTATAAAGTTCTCAAGAGAACCAAGAAGTGTTGACCTTGTATGTAAAAAAAACACAAATAAACAATCCACACTAATTTTTTCCGTTACACTCGCACTAAAACTTAATAAAAACTGTATTTAAACACCTCTTTTGAAACCACTTGCGCAGGAAATAGCTGCCAACATAGCGGAAGTATTATCCGTAGAGCAACCAAGTCGCAGATACTAGTTAAGAAATAAAAATGTCTTGAATATTGTGACTGATAAAGTGCAGTGAATAGGGTTTTCCTTAAATTTGTGTTGCATTTTTTATTAACTTTCTGGGCATATTTATTAGAGTTACATTTATACAATATATGCATTCAAAATTTTCATGAAAAAATAATTGAGTGAAAAATTTGCAAATGATGTTGGCAACGTTGCATCGCGTTCCAATATCTTCTTGTGGTTGCTGGTCGTTACCAACATGGCTGCCGCTGTAAATAATGCATGCAATTGCTTGCTGAACGTCTAATAAAGCTTTTACAGTGCATACATATTTCATACACATATGTACTGTATTTTCACATTTTTTGTATTTTGTGGTTTTTAAATACATNTTATTAGAGTTACATTTATACAATATATGCATTCAAAATTTTCATGAAAAAATAATTGAGTGAAAAATTTGCAAATGATGTTGGCAACGTTGCATTGCGTTCCAATATCTTCTTGTGGTTGCTGGTCGTTACCAACATGGCTGCCGCTGTAAATAATGCAATTGCTTGCTGAACGTCTAATAAAGCTTTTACAGTGCATACATATTTCATACACATATGTACTGTATTTTCACATTTTTTGTATTTTGTGGTTTTTAAATACATGATGTGTAGTCTGAGACATCTATTGTTATTATTAATTATTTTTTGTTACAAAGTACGAGTTAAGTGAGCCATTGTGTCAAAATCAACAACAGGTTATTTCGGAAGTGGTAAATTACATAAACAGTACTAAACGCAGGGCAAAGAGACGTAAGCAAAAACTACCTATGCATGTTCAAAAATTTTTTTATTCATGTTATCTATTAGTATTACTTGTGCATGAGTACATAATGTACTGTATACCAACTTCNTTGTGTCAAAATCAACAACAGGTTATTTCGGAAGTGGTAAATTACATAAACAGTACTAAACGCAGGGCAAAGAGACGTAAGCAAAAACTACCTATGCATGTTCAAAAATTTTTTTATTCATGTTATCTATTAGTATTACTTGGTATGTATGCCATGGTGAGTACAGTTGATGCTTATACTTTTTTGTTAGTACTTGATCGGAGCATGTAATTTTCTGCGATGCTACAGAAATTTTTGTTCGATCAGTGAGAATTTTTTAAGTTTGGCAAAAAATGACCTTTTTTAGCATTATTTACATAAGAATTCTGTCGGGACCACAGAAAATTTTCTGTGGTTACAGACTTTTGATCTATCCGTGTTTGATGGATAGTGTTTCACTGTACAAGAAAAACATTTTAAAAAATATAAATAATAAAAATGCAATGTGTGAGTTGCAATTGGTTTGGTTTATTTTAATTACTCTTAATTCTGGTATGTTTTATCTGATTAATTTACAACTGGATTAGTTACATCCAGATGTATATATATTTCATTTTTCTGCTGGTTGTTGATGTATGTGTGTGTGTGTGTGTGTGTGTGCACACGCGTGTGGATATATATATGTATATGGGTATATATATATATGACACACTCATGCGCGCACGTACACACTTTTTTTTTAAGGTTTCAATTTGTATTATGTAGCATTTTTGCAAATTTATTTTGCATAATACTTTGACTTCAAAAACATTTTTGTTTTATGTTTTGGTGGATGGTTTAAGGGTACCTACTGATTTGAGTTGACGCGCACATGCCTAGCGAGTTAGACTTCACGTGATATACAATGTCATGAGGGACTCCTTTGTTCTCCACCTCCTTCCCAGTCTTATCCCTCCTTCATGGCCACGCCATTCCTTCCCCACCACGCCACTCCTTCCCCATCGCACCCCTTCTTTTTCAACTAGGCTATCCAACCCCTGAGCACCTAGCTACCCTCCAAACACGTGTGCATAGCAACAGCAGTAGCCAATAACAGATCTTCCCTTTTCCTCCCATGAGCATATTTTATCTTGTGAATTTGTGACGACGCAATGTTCGCTAGTGTTGACTACCTGCTTACGCCATTTTTTATTGGAATACAATTTTATTTACAGTTTTGTACTTCTTATTGACTCCTTTAAGTCTTCATCTTTGGATACAACACATTACGTCAACAATAACGATGCGCCAGCACCCGCCGTTTCTGCTGCAACCCGCCTTGCTTCTCTGTAGCAGTTGCCCTTGAAAAGTAGGGCACGTCCTTCACACCAGTTGTGTGCATGCGTATCAGCTAGACTGACTTTACATGTGCCGTTACGGGCTGTCATTATGTTAGATACATGAAGGAATGATTATGCTGCAATGTACAAACAATTGTTTGTTTATTTATTTATTTCATTTTAGTGAGAAATTAGGCCTTTCCACTGGCTAAAAACGTAAGCTGGCAAAAAATATATCCATAGTAGCACGTGCCACAATGTTTACGTGTTTGTGGCGGTAAGAGATGGTCCACGACCTTGTGGGACGTATATTTCTATTCGGAGGACTTCTGCTTATTGAAATAAATTTGAGTTTTGTTTATAAATTTACTAATTTTTGCACAAAAGAATAATTGAGAATGGATTTCACCCATTATAAGGTAAGTAGCATAAAATGTTTGAAATTTTTTCTTGTTAATGTGAGGTCATTTATGGTCTTGTGATGACATATTTGTATCCAAAGATTCCTTCCTATTGAAATAAATTAAAATTTTGTTGATAAGTTATCTAATTTTGTACAAAAAGGACTTCAGAAATGCATTTTGCACTCTTTAAAATTTAAGCGGCTGACAATGTTTAAAAATATTCTCATCAACTACAAAACATTTATGGTTAGGGACCCTGAAAAATGATGAGATGCAAAATTCACAAAATAACACGAAACACAAATAATTTAGACGAATTTCGTGATTTTACCTTTGTTTAAACACAAATGCGAAATTCACGAATTTTTGTGCAAAAGTGGTACGTATTAATGCTGCAAATTCTATTTGTTTAGACTATCGCGATTGTAAACGAGAATAAAACAGGTCAAATAATATAGGCGAATGCCATAGTATTGCCTTCGTTGACACATTTGTGAAATTCACTAATTTTAGCCTGAAAGTATGTCTAGCCGGGAATTCTGTTTACACTATCACGTAATGCGATCACAAACTAGAAAAAGAAATGGAACGGATTGATACACTGAATATGTCAACAGTCAATATGTGCACAATACAATTTCAACAAAAAATGGCTGGCCACAATTTTNTTAGACTATCGCGATTGTAAACGAGAATAAAACAGGTCAAATAATATAGGTGAATGCCATGGTATTGCCTTCGTTGACACATTTGTGAAATTCACTAATTTTAGCCTGAAAGTATGTCTAGCCGGGAATTCTGTTTACACTATAACGTAATGCGATCACAAACTAGAAAAAGAAATGGAACGGATTGATACACTGAATATGTCAACAGTCAATATGTGCACAATACAATTTCAACAAAAAATGGGTGGCCACAATTTCGCATGCATGGTCTATGCTTGGTTGGTCCATTCTCGATTGCGTTCTATTATGCAATGTGCTGAACTCTTCAAATGAATATTGAAATATTGCAAATAAAATCTAAAATGGTATTTTTGAAAATAATTTAAAGTTACCTGTAAAGAATAAGATAATTTCTTGCGATGATTAGGTATGTGAAATACAGCAATCCACGTGTTTAATGAATGATATTTAATTGAATTATTTCAATGTTTTTATTATTTTTCAGTTTACAATAAAAATTTGTAGTTTTGAAGAACATAGTTAAATTTGTGGCTCCAACAAATACCTGCTTGCCCACATACAGAAAATGAGGACAAAGTGAAAACACACATCACGGCTGTCTGAACCATTTGAACGACGACTTCTCAAATCTAAACTGTGCCACATAACTACAAACACTTTTTTTAAAAGCAGCCTTTATTTGTCATTGTTTGAAACTCAAAAACAATTTAGAAGGCTGGAAACTACATAGTGAGTGAAGATATTTGGGCGGCTCATAACATCAAGGTCTCAACAGCCAATACGGGTGAAACGAGGTGAGTATGGAGCAGTGCCTGAATGCAAGGGAGGGGGAAGCAGGAGATCCCTGAGAAAACTCGCAGACCAGCGGCATCTTCCGGCACGATTCCCACATGCAAAAATCTGGGGGTGGCCCCCATTAGGAATCAAACCCGGTTCACCNAAACACACATCACGGCTGTCTGAACCATTTGAACGACGACTTCTCAAATCTAAACTGTGCCACATAACTACAAACATTTTTTTTAAAAGCAGCCTTTATTTGTCATTGTTTGAAACTCAAAAACAATTTAGAAGGCTGGAAACTACACAGTGAGTGAAGATATTTGGGCGGCTCATAACATCAAGGTCTCAACAGACAATACGGGTGAAACGAGGTGAGTATGGAGCAGTGCCTGAATGAAAGGGAGAGGGAAGCAGGAGATCCCTGAGAAAACTCGCAGACCGGCGGCATCTTCCGGCACGATTCCCACATGCAAAAATCTGGGGGTGGCCCCCATTAGGAATCAAACCCGGTTCACCNAGCGGCATCTTCCGGCACGATTCCCACATGCAAAAATCTGGGGGTGGCCCCCATTAGGAATCAAACCCGGTTCACCTTGTTGGGAGGCGAGTAGTTTAACCACTACACCACCACGGCCCTGCTACACAGTACGAAGATTTGGCTCTTGTACACATTACCTTCACAATTATAAATAATGTGAAATATTAAGCACAACACTGACTGATTTTAGATTATGTGTACTTTATGACAATAGCTTGAAACACTAAACTGAATGCCAACCATAATTTAAATTATCTCATTGTTAAGCATTATTATTAAGCTCATTATCTCTATCACCCTCACAAACAAATTTCTCCTTGCTTGTGCATACTCCTGTATTGTTCAATACCGCCTTCAGTCAAGCCAGTCTTTGAACAATACTTTCCTCCAACCATCCTTGTTTCAATACATGAAACTGCACCCAAGAACATGACAGAAGCAAACTAAGGACAATAGGGACAGGAAGATGCAGCACCATACTGAAGGGGAGAGAGGGATGTGATAAATTCTGTCCCTTCCTTTTGTGTGTACAAGGGCGAAATTAAAAACAAATATAAAATGTTGAAAATATTTTGACTGTTCTTTTACATAGTAATATGTTTATGGACCAAAACTGATTATGCTAACACATTTCTGCTTGAGTGTTATAGTGAACAAGAAAACAAAAGGTACAAGTTTTAAACCATTTTGTATATTAATCTTGTATTTTACTTAAAACAAGAAACATTCAGGACTGGTTTCATCACTATCAATTACCTCAGATTAAACAAACCAAGTTAAAGTTTTAATTCTATATTTAACTGTGTTTCAGTACCTTGCATTGCCACTAGCAAGATGCAGTTAACTACAACTCCATGTAGGTAAAGTTAAGTAATTGACTCTTGCAGAATTTGAGTACTGTATCTACAAGGCAGAAGCAATTTATCTACTATTACTAATTTATAAGGCATTAGTTACTACAGTTAGAGATTTCAGACAAATTATAAAAATAGAAGGTGAAAAAGGAAACAGCCAGTCAAACTTTTGCCATTTGAAAAANTTAGAGATTTCAGACAAATTATAAAAATAGAAGGTGAAAAAGGAAACAGCCAGTCAAACTTTTGCCATTTGAAAAAAAAAGTAAATGTTAAAACACAAAGAGAAAAAAAAAATGTAACAACATCTACATGTAATAGCCATCCAAAAAAGTCCATCTTTCATGGATCATCCGAGGAGGTCTTTGAATATTTTCATTTTCTTCCTCCTCAAATATTAAATTATAAATTTCACCCTGCCACTTAAAACTTTTATCAACAACATGGCAACTTTTGGAAGAGATCCAACTAGACTTGACTTTAGTAAAAATGATAAATTTACACTGCACGATATTAACTACGTGGCAGTTAGAATTTAAATTTGTTAATTATAACATTTAAAATTGCAAATATTTTCATTTATGCCACCACATTGCTATAAATAAAATGAGTTTAAAACAAAAAACTGAGAATGGGCATTTAAGTTTTAACTCTAGTTAACTAAATTTAATCTAAGTTAGTGTGTGGTAGACGCAGTAAATGAGTAATCCCAGTTAACTCTGCCTTCAATTCAGATTACAGAGTTAAACATTTATGGTAAGACCGGCNTGCAGTAAATGAGTAATCCCAGTTAACTCTGCCTTCAATTCAGATTACAGAGTTAAACATTTATGGTAAGACCGGCCCTCAGAAATTTTTGCTCTACTGAACATGTCGCTATAGACCATACTCATTATGGTACAGTTACACAGTTTCATATTAATACCAAAATAACATAACTTTTGAACCAACTGTAGTCTGCAAAAGTGCTGCAAAAAAATTGAAAGCTACAGTACACTTTAATTACTTGTCGGCAGCACAGATCCTGAAGCAAGACATCAGACACTCTGCAGCTTTCTCCAGATGCACCTTCTTCCTCTTGTGCTCCTTTGAGGAGAGGAAGCTATCTGCACCAATGGCCAGGAGACGCAGGTCCAAGCAGACAGTGTACATTACTGGGAGGGACCAGTTCTCATCTTTCTGCTGCTGCAGTGCCTTGCTAAATGCTTGCAAAACCATCATCTGGCATCTGCTTGCCTCCACAGCATCCTTGTTTGCAATAGCCCATAAGCACCTGCAAACCACAGCAACAAAATTTTGTACCTCACTGTACAGTTCTCAAACTTGCATGTGTAGGTGCTCCTGTTTTTTGCGAAAAGATTTCATGACAATTTGTGTTCCAAAACACTTTAGTTCAGAATCACTTTCCTGACTGGATTGTTTGAATTGTTACGCATCTTATGTGTCTGCCCGTGAACCAAGAACAGTCAGTATCGGAGAAACTTAATTCTGATTGGCTCACTCATGTAGCAGTCAAGTTTTCACACAAAGCCAAGAGGCCAACTGCCAAATGAAGACTGCAAGTGTGCACATAGGATATTGAAATCTCACCTTCACGTAAATCTTTTCGCGAATAACAGGTTGCCCTATGCATGTGCCCTTCAACTACTCAAAACTAAGGCAGTGAACACACAGTACACAGAACTACATCCCTTCAAAAATATTCAGCTACGAACACATTACAATGGCTCCGAATTTGTTCCGATTTGTTATTTCTTGTGCAAAATAAACTAGTTGTGGAGGTACAATAGAATATTTTTTCTTCTGTGCTACACCTCCATTGGCTGCTATTAAGTAAATATACAGTGCAATTAAGATGGTTGAAATTTGTGGAATTTTTGTATCCATTAAAATAAATACATACCCAAGTCAGAAAGCAGTATTCATTATACTGTGACAATCAAAATCAAGGAAATTGTATGTAGTCTAAAAAATACTTAAGTGTTGAAAGTGGTTATAAATAATTATAGGAGTGTGTTTTTGAGGTAAGAATTTCAGTTTTTTTGCATTTAGTTATAGATATGTAACCACTGAAACTAAATTCTGTTTGCAAACGTTACCAAACATGACTGCTAAACAAACTGACGATATACATGTTTAGACAGCTCATGTGACCATGGCTCAAGTTTCATTTGCTAACATGAACCTTTATAGGCAATTTTCAAATTTACAGCATATTCCATTATGTGTTAGTGCAGGGAAGCTGAACATCAACAGTTATTTGTTATACAATTACTTATCTTCAAGTGTTTAGCGATCTTTGCAAGAGAAATCACAAATTATGCTGTGTGTGTACCTTTCGTATAATGTAGTTTTCACCAAAACCATTTACCTCTTTGAACCACATATGAATGAAAATTTCTGTATGTGCCACAATTAAGAAATACTTACTTGCAAACCAAATTTCATGAACAGCTTAGAATGATTTCATTTTTCACAACTGGTTTCAGGGTCCCTATTTAAGACTTTTATTTAACTGCATTCCAGAAACTAATAACAGATCATATTGCAGCCAGGATACACACAAAAAAATTTGCAGAAACATTCAAGTCTCACAAAATATACAATTAATTAATAGTCAGGATTGTCACCTGATGAAAGCAATGAAGAGATTGAAGCAGTCCTTACTTTCTCACAGGTTTTATCATTATTCTGATGGAGGTAGAACAGTGGTATACCTGTTGGGAAGACCTGGGTTCAATTTCTGGTCTGGCCATCAATTTCAGTTTTCCAGGGTTTCCCAAAATCACTATTGACAAATTCTGGGGTGTTTATTTAATAAAGGTCCTAACCAATTTATTTCCTATTCCCTTAAAAAAAAAATGTGTTCCTATACTAAGGCCTTGCCATTATTCGGGAGCACTCAAAACACTTACAAAAAATATTAAAAACCCACAAAAATGTAGGGGTTGCAGCCTTGGCAGGCAAGCCCCAATTGCCAGTAAAACCAAGAAAAGCAAGCCTTCAGCATTGAACCAGGCAAGTTCTCCTTGTCCTGGTGAGCCAATCAGAAACTATGGCAGAAGGCAGATGCCATGGAATGCATATTCTGAGGGCCTACGCAACCTTTAGTGACACTAAGTAAGCTTGCCGGCACCTCCCAACAGGAGCGATAGTCGCCAGATGGAGAGGCTCGCAGCACAGCTACCCGAGGTATCACTGTGGTGACAAACTAATTCACACAACTCGCACATATTGAAAGTCGCAATCATTGTTCATTCTGTGATGTGTGTTCTACAAATACATTTCTTCACAGAAGTCTAATGGCATTATGCTTCCCCTTTACAGAATTTCTCCTATAATAACGATAAAGATGGTCAACACATGAACAACACCAAACCATGTACATACATAAAATATATGTGAAAATTAGAGGGTCTGTAAACATATTATTATATATGGATATTAAGGCNAACACATGAACAACACCAAACCATGTACATACATAAAATATATGTGAAAATTAGAGGGTCTGTAAACATATTATTATGTATATGGATATTAAGGATACTATAGGCTATTCATGGTAAAGTGAGCACTTNATATATGGATATTAAGGCTACTATAGGCTATTCATGGTAAAGTGAGCACTTTTGAACGCCCTCTCATTTGGAATAAGTCAAAAAATATAATTTATTTTAGCCTTAGATGTTTAATCCTGACTGTGGTGGAATATAGACACTGTGTTTATTACATACATATCAATATCTATTTGAAAAGGTGGTTAAAGGATAAAAAATGGCTGAAAGAAAAAAGTAACTAGGGCCTCAAAAGTGCTCACTTTACAGTGAACAGTCTATATAAATAATGTTGTAGCGTTGTTTACACAGACTGTTCTACAGTGCTTTCTATCATAATATACAGCATATATAGCTCAGTAATGATAACTGTACAGGATGTATAATATTTTCATTATGCGGGCAATCATCAAACTGAAATAAACACATCACTGAACTGACAACTTAATATCAAGGATATTTTAGTTCAATAAAAACAACATTATTTTATTATCTACTGGACAACTACTGCACACCAACAGGATTGAACAATTTTTACGAATTTCTTACAATCAAAACAACAGCAGTTCACATAAAACTTTGACGCATCCCGCGTCCCTAAAGATATTTATTCGTCAGAAGACACACACGCGCAGGCGGACGACCGCAATAAATACTAAGGGTTTGGCGGGCGTGCTGGAAGAATGACGCCAGGATGGCTTGGCGGAATGAACACGTGGCGTAGAGACCACATGCGCTCCTTCCGTCTGTGTCGACGCAAAGCGTCGACTGTTCCCACGCCGAGCTCACACCATCGGCTGCGTCTGTCCCAAGCTGGCTACCGCAATAAACAATGAGAGCTTTTGGCGAGTGCTGGAATAATAGCGGCACGATATCCGAAGGCAGGAGAACCACAGGCACCCACCAAGAGGCCGCCAAGTGTTCCGCCACGTG
>NQII01000277.1:0-64921 GCA_002778355.1 Clitarchus hookeri | reverse complement strand
GAGTTGTCTCGTGTGTACATGTGGAAGTGACCCTGTTAAGCATAAATAAAAACTGACTTATGGTAACTCGCAAGGAAGGTGAAATTATTTGGTAAATTGGACCTAGGAATAATAGTGTCAACATATTCCTACGCCCTAACACTGAGGGCTAGCATCAATTGCTGGNGGGGGGGGGAGAGTTGTCTCGTGTGTACATGTGGAAGTGACCCTGTTAAGCATAAATAAAAACTGACTTATGGTAATTCGCAAGGAAGGTGAAATTATTCGGTAAATTGGACCTAGGAATAATAGTGTCAACATATTCCTACGCCCTAACACTGAGGGCTAGCATCAATTGCTGGCACCTAACGCAGAGAGCAGATTCCATACCTACTTAGAAACCCTAGCATTGGGCAGGTATCAACTTTATGAAAAGTATTCCAAGATGCATACATACCAAATTAATAATAATTTTAAATAATTTATTACATCATTAAATTATTATTACATTGTATTAAATAACTTTTTGTTGTTTTATTCTCATTTCTTTTTAAATGTTGTAGTGTGGTGTTCACAGTTCTCAAGCATTTAAGTGTACATTACTTTACACAATAGCTAAATAAAAGAAAATGGTAGTGAATGTATACTATAATTATGAACTGAATACCAAAGTAAAATATCTCTATTTACATTTTGTGTGCTTACACTACCTACCTTGCATACTTAAAAAAATGTCTTGCCTGTATAAAAATCAATTGCAAAAACGAACAGAAAAAGGAAACTGTAATACTGTAGACTTTTTCTACACTGAAATACAGAAAATAACACATCAGAAATTCATTTCATCCTTTTAACAAAACATCTCACTAAATAATTATTTCATAAATGGGTAGCTTGATTATTTCTAAGTTCCGGAGGGGTAAATCCTGTAGTAGCTTCACAATTTGCATTTATTTTCAGTCAATGAGAGACTAAAAATTTTCTGGTTAAGTGTTACGTTGAAATATGTGCCTTTGCGTATCTTGTAAACTGTTTGTTCCCGAGTGCACGTGATTAAATACTGTAGTATCTTATGTAGGTGCCAATCAGTTACACTAAGGCATGAGAAACTTGACACATGACATTGAAATACCTCAGTACAACAGTGTTATATCTCAAACAATGTTATTTTTTAATTAATTAGCCTACAAAATGCAGTATGGAAATCTCTATTACGTGTAACAGTTTTGCAACTTAAATACTGGCGGCAGACTATTGCGTGGGATAATTTAACATGACAATGTGCTGGAGTAAGGCATTTTGTTAATACACTTTTCTCCCGTGAAAAATTGTGTATTTTGAGTTTGACACTGTTGTACAGAGGTATCAGTAGGTAAACAATGCTAATACAGTAGAGTCCCGTTAATCCAAATTAATTGGGACCGAGGCCAGTTCGTATTACCAGATTTTCGGATTAACCTAAATACCTTCTTTAATGGAGTACCAAGCAGTTAATTTAATAATACATATGTATTGAGTACAGACGCACGGGGCCGGAAGTATTAGTATGGTGGAGTGTGCGAAAGTGGTTCCGGTGTTTGGGATGGGGAGGGTGAGTGGCCTTGAGGCATATGTCACTGCACCTGCACAATGCGCTCTCTGTCTTGCTTTTGTTAGTTGTTCACATCACGTGTCGTGTTTGTTTCGTGTAAACATCTTTCTTGTTTGTGCCTGGCAGTAAATTGCTTTGTTAAAAATGGCTACTAAAAGAAAGCATACTACGTGTACGCTTAAAGATGAATTAGAAGTTTTAAGACGTTTAGATGAAGGGGAGAGTGCAACAAAATTATCAATGGAATTTGGTGTAGGGAAAGCTACTATTACAGACTGGAAAAAGAACCGAGCCAAGCTTGAATAGTTTTGTGCGTCGACTTCCAAAAAAACCCTTGAATCTTGACAAACCTCGAAATCGCCACAGTTTGAAAAAAGTTGACGAATCACTTTGTTTGTAGTTTACGCAAGAGAGACAAAGGGGCACACCTATGAACGGACCTCTACTTCAACAGTAGGCTATCCACCTTAATAAATTAATAAATGGCTATAACATTCCGTTTCAGTGGCGGATTTACGCATTTGCCGCCAGTAGGCTATTCAAATTTTGCCGCCCCTACCGACCTCTACAATTAGATACCCTAGTTCACAATCATATTATTTACAATTTTTTTGTCAATGAAATTGTAACTTTATGATTTGTGCACTATCGTCCTAATTACATCACCTTTTTCCCATAATTAGTATGATTGTGAACTAGGGGATCGATGTGTCAGTTTCTAGATTATTTTTACAACCCAACGATTTAGTTAAGATTGCACAAGAAATAGTTTTTGGGTATATTTCTGAGCTAATGAAAGCTCAATCATGTACTACTAATAAGGCTCGGTAAGGTATGCCTCAATACTACTTACACAATAATGTACATTCGGTAAACGTAACTAAATAATTTTATTGCACTTACTTGCAGTTTAAAAACAATATATTAAATTATCTGGTAACAATCCGGCTGATGATGTCGATGAAATTCAATTAATTAAGTNATGAAAACCTAACAGACGAGGACATTGTGGCAGCAGTCACACGACAAGACCCCGACCACGACGAAGATCAGAGTGATGTTGAGGCCGATGGTGATACGGAGCAGCTTGTGTCACACACTGACGCGGCAGCGGCTCTTGACCTTGCCCTACGCTACGTCGAGCAACAGTCGATCACCACACCAGCTGACATGATGTACATGAGGCGATGGCGCAATATTGCTTCGTCCAGCAGATTTTCTTCATTGCCAGAAAAGAATAATTGATTATGTGAACATGAACAAATAATATTTGTAAGTACTATAATTACCGTTTACATACAATGTATAAAGATACAGACGACTAATAAACTGAATATGGGGTTGTATTTTTGTTTTGATTTTTTCCAACCTACTGTACTTTCGTTTGTTCGGATTAACGGAAATTTCGGATTAGCGTGGTTCGGATTAGCGGGACTCTACTGTACTATAAGGTGCCATGTAGGTCCAAATAGGCATTAGATAACAAAAAGAAAATACAAATATTTCCCATTAAAGTTCCGGACTTCTCACGCCATAGAGGAGTGCTTAGCACTAAGTGTTCTCACGCTGTATAAAAGTGTACAGCACGAGGCATTTCCACATCGTATAAAAGTGTACAGCATAAGGTGTTCTCACACCATATAGAAGTGTACAGCATGAGACATTCCACACATCATGACGTGTTCCCACACAATATAAAAATACACAGCACAAGGAATTCCTACTTTATATAAAAATGTAAAGCACGAGGTTTTCTCAACAAAGAATTCTACTTGGGATTAGTGTACAACCCGATACTGTGTGCTTGCACACAGATAACAACATCAGCAATATGGTGCTGATGATGTCTCACATTTATTTTCCAACCACCCCTTCCACAATATAATGGGGCATCTATGGGAACGTGGTTTGGACGGGGACAATTTTAGCAGATATAGACAGTTTCAGAAAGTACACTTGAACCCATCTGCCCAAGTGTACTATGCGATACTTAGGGGGTGGGAATATGCTGTTCTATTTTTTTGTCATTTTTGTTTTTAAAGTTAATAATTTTGGTGTTTTGTGATTTTATAAAAAAACAGCATTTTTGACTATATTTACTAGCGGAAAACATTAAATGATAAGTTTATACATGAATTAATTTTCTAAAATCACAAACTCAAAGATATAATTTGAAATATTATATAGATTAACTTTGTATAGTGAACAAAATACGTCATTAAAATCTTCAGGCTATCATACTATTCAGCACGTCAGTCTTTGTTAAAGTTGACCATTGTCAATATTTCCGTGATTTCCAGCAGAAACCTGCAGTATCAGCCACTCACTACGAGCGAGTAATGTGAGAAGATCTCTGAATGTACAATTACTCGTANTAATAAACTGAATATGGGGTTGTATTTTTGTTTTGATTTTTTCCAACCTACTGTACTTTCGTTTGTTCGGATTAACGGAAATTTCGGATTAGCGTGGTTCGGATTAGCGGGACTCTACTGTACTATAAGGTGCCATGTAGGTCCAAATAGGCATTAGATAACAAAAAGAAAATACAAATATTTCCCATTAAAGTTCCGGACTTCTCACGCCATAGAGGAGTGCTTAGCACTAAGTGTTCTCACGCTGTATAAAAGTGTACAGCACGAGGCATTTCCACATCGTATAAAAGTGTACAGCATAAGGTGTTCTCACACCATATAGAAGTGTACAGCATGAGACATTCCACACATCATGACGTGTTCCCNGTGTACAGCATAAGGTGTTCTCACACCATATAGAAGTGTACAGCATGAGACATTCCACACATCATGACGTGTTCCCACACAATATAAAAATACACAGCACAAGGAATTCCTACTTTATATAAAAATGTAAAGCACGAGGTGTTCTCAACAAAGAATTCTACTTGGGATTAGTGTACAACCCGATACTGTGTGCTTGCACACAGATAACAACATCAGCAATATGGTGCTGATGATGTCTCACATTTATTTTCCAATCACCCCTTCCACAATATAATGGGGCATCTATGGGAACGTGGTTTGGACGGGGACAATTTTAGCAGATATAGACAGTTTCAGAAAGTACACTTGAACCCATCTGCCCAAGTGTACTATGCGATACTTAGGGGGTGGGAATATGCTGTTCTATTTTTTTGTCATTTTTGTTTTTAAAGTTAATAATTTTGGTGTTTTGTGATTTTATAAAAAAACAGCATTTTTGACTATATTTACTAGCGGAAAACATTAAATGATAAGTTTATACATGAATTAATTTTCTAAAATCACAAACTCAAAGATATAATTTGAAATATTATATAGATTAACTTTGTATAGTGAACAAAATACGTCATTAAAATCTTTAGGCTATCATACTATTCAGCACGTCAGTCTTTGTTAAAGTTGACCATTGTCAATATTTCCGTGATTTCCGGCAGAAACCTGCAGTATCAGCCACTCACTACGAGCGAGTAATGTGAGAAGATCTCTGAATGTACAATTACTCGTANGGCAGAAACCTGCAGTATCAGCCACTCACTACGAGCGAGTAATGTGAGAAGATCTCTGAATGTACAATTACTCGTAGACTACCACAGTGCCTTCAAACATCCTGCAGCAAAATAACTATGGTCAGTCTTCAGTGAGCATAGAAGTGTCATCATGTCTACTTCAGAAAGGTTTGGCCTCCGTAACTCTTCTATTAGATAGATTCTCATTGCATGAAATCTTAAAAATGTCCTTAGTTTGAGTTGTCTGATGAAAGGTACGTTGCTCATGTTCTTCTGGTGCCATTTGTTTTCTGGGACGTTTTGTAATATTTCTAAGATTTATGCATGAAAACATTTTCACAACAAGATCATTTTTCCATAAATTTTGAAGTTTAGACTGTGCTTCATTGCTGCTTTCAGAGAAGCCATTTCCTCAGTTTCTTTCAGAGCAGATAATTGGTCAAGTAAACTGGCAATTCTTGGACTGAACTGCTCAATTTGTCCTACACTTAAAAGCTGCAATCTTGTCTCTGTATCATTAAGCTTACAACACAGGATGTATGCTGTAGCATAATAAGGGCCTTAAAGATAAGTAATCAGTTCTTCAATTGGTTTGCAGTACCCTGAAACAAATTCAGCTTCAATCTTTGTTTGCATCAGCTCTGCAGAACTTCTGTCCTTCAGCCAACTTTTACGACCATTGTCAAGTTCACAGGAACTGTCAAGATGTAAAAAAACTCAACAATATCATCAAAATAGCTGCTGATAAGTACTTACTGGTAACAAGAATTCCACCTAGTCAGTACTCATTTAAAAAAAACCTTAACTTTTCCACTGGGTAATCCATATTTTCCTGATAAGTAATGTTTTTTTTTTCATGTCCTGCTGTTCAGAAATGCTTTCTTGACAATTCCTACTGTTTTGTTCAGTAGAGTTTATGTACTCTGCAATATGTTGCCCACCAAGTGCATCTTATAAGCCAGCGCTGGAGATGAACAGCATTTTCCAGCATACCAGACCAATTACCAAAACATCTCGTCAAATATGGAGCAGAATCACTCACTATAGCCGTAACTGAATCAAATTCTACTTCATACTTTGTTAAAGAGTATCAAAAATTGCCTTTAAACAAATTGCATAGTTTGCTGCAGCCAGTAAAATGGAAAATCTAATTTTGTGGTATGGTTACTTGCTTGGTTCCAGTTTTTTTTTAACAGGATATTGAAAAGGCATCTTTCACCTTTGCCAGTTGTTTCATCACAAGGACACAAATATCTCTACCTTTAGTTCAATTCTTTCTCCTAATTTGGGTATATATGTCTTTCAAAGGGAACTTGCAGAAGGAATATACCCATCTCCTTTCACATTTTCATTGAGCCAGTTATGCAATTTATCATTACCTAACTTTTCCAGTGGTATGTTTGTAGAAATGAACGGCTCTGAGGTTTTCGAAATGAAATTTTCACTGTCCTCTTGTAAAGTTGCAGTTTTTCAGATATTATTATTACCTTTTGGTTTTCGTTTGTTTGTTTCTGGTGACGATGTGGCAAGAAAATTTTCAAATTAAGATTTAATATATGATTTAAGCGAAGTGCAATGTAATTTTGGTTATGTGACAAGGTTACTGATGAAGGTATTTAGAGGTTATGGCTATTGTTGTTATTAATTTTGTCCTTGGAGGGTACATTGTTTAAGTATCAAATAAAGGTTTAGAGGTTATTGTTGATTTGGTCCTTAGAGGGCAGGAAGTATTGAAATTTGTAAATCATGTGAAATTAAAGAAAAGTGTCCTGACTGGCTCTCGTCTTGCCATTGCTGATAGGATGAGTAGTGTGGCGTGATCAGACGACAGTCAATCAGAGTGCAAGTAACAACAGAAGTGACGCTAAAGTTTGAATCAAGCCTTTTTTCCTGTAAGAAATATCGCAACCACCNAGAGTGCAAGTAACAACAGAAGTGACGCTAAAGTTTGAATCAAGCCTTTTTTCCTGTAAGAAATATCGCAACCACCGTCGATAACGGACGTGTGAGTGCAAGATTCAGAAATTTTAATGATATAGTGAGTCAAAAGTTTAACATGTATGGGTAGCACCCATGGCTTAATTTCTAAACTGTTTCGGATTAAATATTTTCTACTACTAAATTATTTTCTGCCCACGTACATAGCCACTAGGATGTAGGCAGCATCAAATTTGCCTCCTTTGTAAATTGATACGCAAGAAGTTCATCTATAATTGCTGCAAGATGTTTTAAATTTCATTCATGAAAAAGGAAAACGAGCAATCTTTGTCTAATTTGTTGAAGAAGAAAGAGTCAATAAAATATAACAGAATTTTGCCCTTCTAATTCTACTGAAATGTTACACTCACATATTCTTCCCGACTGTGGCTTTTTCTCTTTGTGTTGCAAGGCATTTGTTGCTGGTACCACTGGTTACTTGGACTACCTGACCTCACCTTAACACGATGCTGTCCTTGTACATGTTTTAGAACTACATCACGTCTTTCATAGTCCACTCCACAGTTACACCATTTACAAAACAAAACTTTACTTGAGACATACAACCCTTCAGATTTCAATTCTGTTGATTACAGAGTACATTACCAATATCTTACGAATGCAGTTGTGTGAAACAGTATCGTTTAATAACACATAAACAGCCCCTTGAACCTTGAAAAATGTAAACAAAAACATCTAAACAAGCAATTCTTTTGTTTGAAATGGCTGTTCCACTAAGTAAACCTCTCCCTGCAATGAAGTTATAGCAATGAATGGCTATCATCTCTATCAATCGCTGTTCATTTTTTCGACCACTCTTTCATCTTGTGTGCTGTCTCCCTAAATATTTTCTTCACGTCACAAATATATTTTCTAAATAATCCGTGCATGTGATGTGGAGCATTAAAAAGCATTCTTAAAACAAATAACTGATTATATAAGAAATTATGTTCTTATTTCACAGAGAAACTATAATAATTGACTTGAATAATACACAAAAATTACGTTTTAGGTCTTTGATATATACATTGCTGGTAGGTAATGATCAGCCTGCATTGCCATTGATCTGTTGAGAAATTAATGTGATTTCACTTCTACAGATTTTAGATGGATTCTTAAAGAGCAAAGTTTGTATAGAGTTGTAACTGAATGATGATATTACAGTACATTTCACCAATTTTCATCATTTTTGGTAGCAAATGCATTTTTTGTGTTTTGTTGTTTTAAAAGTAAAATTTGGATTATTTTGCGAATTATCTTGTAAAAATCTTATCATTATCATATGTTGCATCGGGAAATACACTTCAACCCATCCACCCCAGTGTACTATACGACCCCACATGTGATATCAAGAATAACACTTGAGCTGATCCACCCCAAATATACTNATCCACCCCAGTGTACTATACGACCCCACATGTGATATCAAGAATAACACTTGAGCTGATCCACCCCAAATATACTATGTGATACCATACGTTGTAACGGGAAGTAAACTTAAGTCTATGCGGGAATTAAAAATTTTGACAGTATCAAGTAACACTATCCCAGGCGGGCTCCATTGTACATACCTGCAAACAAATATTCATTACAATTACACTTTTTAAATAAAATTCCTTTTACATGAGAATCCAAACATTGTGGATGTTCCGAGCATTTCATGCTTGCTACTGCAAAAAAACTGTTGGTGTACCTTGAATCACTGTTTTGGGGATTTTCTACCCTACTGGTACTGAGAAGACTGGTTTCTTGGTGCAGAATATTTGCCTACCTTTAAAAAATATTTTTGAGTGTAAAAGAGCTATGCTTGAACAAAGTAACGACTATTACTGCAACCAAATGAACGTTCCTGCATATAATCTTGCAAAGCACTACCTACCTACAACACCATTTATTACATTACACCCTGCCAAACATTATACCAGATCATCCACTGCAATCCAATTGTTATATAAAACAGGCAAACCCTTGAGGCCTCTACACAACACTACCCTAACTTTGCCTAACTACAACACAGTTTATCACACCCTACAAACCACTGCGCAATACCATCCAGTGGAATCCGATTATTGAATACAAACTGTCATGACACATTGCAACTACAGAACACTAACCTAACATTAACTAACAACAACAACAAATATTATTTGATACCATCCACTGCTATCCAATCATTAATTATAAAGTGCTACTTGCAGTTCCACTTGCAA
The DNA here is from genome assembly GCA_002778355.1 of Clitarchus hookeri. NCBI lineage: Eukaryota > Metazoa > Arthropoda > Insecta > Phasmatodea > Phasmatidae > Clitarchus > Clitarchus hookeri. Next base: position 55,659 of record NQII01000277.1, on the reverse strand, counting down.
TCCATCATCTTCAAGTATTCCCAACACTTCACACCTCTGACAAAACACATTCTCAATTTGATACCTGCACACTTCCCTTAACCCAACGTATCCATTTCTTGCCACTTAGTAATGTACAATTTCATCTTTGTTATTTGGCATTGAATGCACCACCACATCAAGCATCACACACTTTTGTATTACATCAGTACACTACACTCACTGCACTGTCCTTCAGTTTACTTTTATATTACCATTCACAGTATTTATTGTTTATATCTGCATTTTCTAATTCATTATCAATTTTTCCACTACATTCCAACTGCTGTCACTCTGGGAGCACGTACCATTTTTACAACTCACCTCACTAACAAATCACCGCTTTGTTTCTAACAGTTACTACCATGAGAATTTTCCCCCCTTTGTGCATTTCTGATACCTGCTTCAGGCTGATTTCTACCACTCGCTCTCTATGTTTTCTGTACTACCAACATACTAATGTTTTCACCACTATCTGTGATGCACACATCATTACTTATGTTACACGTATCAATAAACTATTGGTATCTGGATGTACACTTCACCCAAGTCACCTAATTATTATAAAAAAAATTAGGTCATAGGCATACAATTTACCGACAACACAAACCTCAAATGTGCAGCTACTATCTCATCCAGAGGTTGTTCCAGGATTTTTTCCACCGTTGACTCTGGTTTCTCCAGCTGCAGCTTTGAATTGTTTGCAAGACTATCCCTGCATGAAAGCAGCTTCTGTAAAACAAAATAATGGCATAGCCTGTAATAAACAACTAGTTAGAAATACAGAATTTCCGAGCTGCTGGAATTTAGAAAGTAAGAACATGAAGATCCTGTGAAATTTTGAAGAGTTGTAAGCACATACTTATTATGAATAATGTAACACGGATCCAATGGAAAGAATTAGTATAATGGCAATTGTAAGACAATGTACTGTAGTGGCGAAGCCAGTACAAAGAGTATTTAGACGCCTTGGAAGAACTTGCAGAGTGGATGCAAGCGTATTTTGGGGATACCAGTATGGTGAACACATTAGTGCATGAAATGCATGAGGCTTGATGCCTCACCTGACTGGGGGTTCTGTCGAGATGGGGTCGTCTAGTTTTCTCCTCAGAGCGAGGAAGCAGTGTACTCCAATTACAGGGATTATTGGGTTGGTGGCGTTGAGGACTGCCTTGTGTGGGGTCCTGTAAGATCTATTATCTGCCAGTAAATCTTTGGTGGTGCTGGTTTGCAGGTAGTGTGTGTCCAGGCTCGGATGGGGTAGGTGGAAGAAGGGAGATGGCTCATGGAATGGATTGGCAGTCCAGCAGAGGTTCCTCAGCTATATCCACTTGAACTGGCGTCTGATTCCTGACTAGTTGCTCAGGCGTAGTCAGAGCTCGGTTGCGAGTAGCCTCTTTCCTTAGGTCAATGTAGACCCTGACAGCCCTAGTTCCCAAATCAGCCGCCTTCCTCGCCAGAGCCAAAACTCATTTAGTCACTTTCCACCACCCAGCTCAGTGGCGCGGCATGGAGACAAGTGTAGTATTACAGCTCTGCTGCAACAATGGGGTCCAAACTGTGTGTAGCAGGGTGAGTGGGGCATGCCTCCCAAAGAGCTGTGACCTCTCTCACAATACATATGCTCAAGCATACCATCTCTCCCTTGAAGGAAAACAGGTTCAGTGGGGTTACTGCTGATAACCTGAGTGCCTCAAAGTGAACCTGAGTGCCTCAAAGTGTTTACAGGGCCACCTTCAACTCCTAGCAGGAGAGCAATCGGTTGGCGGGACTACCACCATGGGACCTTTGCTCCCTGTTAGGGTGGAAGAAAGTTCAAACACTCCACCATGGCAACCAACAAGGCGGGACTACCGCCATACCCCAGTCGTCAGAGATGAGAGGGAGTGCTGTTTGTAGTGTGCCTTAAGGGCAGGAGGGGAAAACTATACCTGTACACCTTAATGACAAGCAGGTGAATGCTCGGCCGTTAAGGTGGGTAGAGATTATGCACTTCTTTAAGTTGGCAGATAAGGCGACACTATTGCCATACCCCTACCAACAGCACAGGAGGGAATACAACTATCCACAAAGCCTGAAGTGCAGGAGGGAGGGGGGGGTTAGAGCAGCCTGCCCAGAACCGTAAGTATGGTTAAGGATTTGTGGATGAAAGGGGAGAAAGCAAGGAGGTAGAAGAATAGCGAGCAGAGTATAAGGAAAACACCAAGGTAGATGTGATTGGTTCTATTAGACCAGCTAATAAGTCAAACACATGCAGCCTGTACCCCGTCCAAAGCCTGAAGGGTGATCCCTAGGTTTCCAAAGAGTACACAGACGTGGCGTCTTGTGTGTCACTGGAGGAGGGGCGAGGGTAACGCCGAAGATCTCTCTGCGTGACATCCGAACGGTAGGCCAATGCTCAAAGTCTCTAGGTTCCCGTAGGTCACAACGTTCTCTCGTAGACAGAGGAGACAGCAAAGTCGCTGAACAACTCCCAGAAGGGGGATGGTGAGACCAGGATACCGGCCAATGACTAACTAAATTCAAGGGTAGTGTGGCCTCTTGTATACGCTCCGACCAGGGATGAGTGAAGGAAGTGGGGCATGGAGGGAGAGAGAGAGCCATACTTTGCAGGCAGCCTGTCTACAGGTGGCAGCAGCTAAAACAGGTGTCCGTACATCCATAAGACGTGGGAAACTGGGGCGTGTACAGCTTTAACGGTTCTTCCTGAGGCGCGCAACTGTGGTGAGGCTATCAAAGGATAACAATGTTGCCCGTGGCACATCAAGCTATGAAAGAAAGAAGGTAAGCCAGTACAAAATTTTATTTGTTAGATAGCTCAGTTACTCTAGCATGTGAACCACAACAATCAGACCATAGAAAATTGTAATTAAAGATTAACCTGTTACAGCCAGAAATCTGTTATTTTACATATATTTATCCGAATTGCAAACTAAAAGAGACCAAACTACGAAAGTGTGCTAAGCTGAAAAAGAGAGAACTTGGAGGCTAGCACTGTTAGGGTGTGTAAATGTGAGTGTAGGACACAAACATCCTGGACTGGACATATAGCGACAGTGGAAAAAATGGCACTTCTGAATGCCATGCACACCTTGTCACTATAGACTGTCAAGAAACTAAAGTTTTTGGAGCGGCAAACAAGATGGGCATTTAAAATAAGACTCCTGCTCCACGGGACAACCTAAAAAACAAGAGGCATAAAAATGAGATGATAGCTGCTCTTGCACCAATGAGGGGAAGTAAACAAACAAGAAACAAGACCAGTGAATTTGAAGAAAGGTCAAGTGACCAAAGTAAGAAATAAAGATCTAGCAAGAGTAACTGGATAATACCATCCTGGAATCCTGAATTGCAGAGGGTAAGTTATGACATAACTCAGGGTTTCTCAATCTTATATCTGCATGTAGCCTTACTTAATTTTCCAAAAGACTGTGTACCCCTTCAACAAAAGAAAATAAAACATCTAGGTATAGAAAAAATAAGGTTTTTATTAATAAATGAATGAATTATTGATTACATTGTAATCATTATAAAATGATTAATGTGACAGATGGGCTTGTTTGTAATCACAAATTTTATCTACATTTGGAGCAATTTTGGAAAGTTTTAGCCTTAATTCTGGATCAGCGTTTAGACGATTTCTATATTTTGTTTTTATCAAAACCAAGTGTGAAAATCCACTCTCGCATAAATAGGTTCCTGCGAATGGTAAAAGAAAATTTATGGCTTTACGTGAGAGTTCTGGATATTCTTGCCGTCTTGCTGCCCAAAAATCAATTAAAAACAATCTTTGTAAAATCAGCTTTCAGGGTATCATCTGCAGATATTTCTATTAATGACTCTTGTTGCTGAATACTCAAACCAGTGTTTATACTTTCAGTTAAAACCGTATTAAATGGGTTTTGAATCCAGTCTTCTGAATGTCCAATGTGTGGAAAATATTTTTTTTGTTCGCCAGACAGCTGAGAAAGATGAAGAGTACTTTCAGTCTCAAATTCTTCATCAACTAATAAGGTACTTGTCATAACAAATTCATGCAGAAGAGGAAAACATTCAACAATGTTTGATCTCAAGCAAGTTTTCCAATGTGCGGATATTTTATCCTGCACATTGAATATGTTGCATGCGGATCCTTGCATTGAAAAATTTAACTTGTTGAGAAAAGAAAAAATGTCAGCTAAATAGGTTACTCTCTGAAGTCAGGTTTTGTCTTCAAGTCGTGACTTGAGGGTAAAGTCACTATCATTCAAAAATAAATAAATTTTGTGACGGAGTTCTATGAACCTAGCTAGCATTCTGCCTCTTGATAACCAACGCACTTCACAGTGAAATAGTAATGTAAAATATTCGCTACCCATGTCTCGACACAATGATGCGAATAGTGTGGAATTAAGTGGACGTGCTTTTATGTAATTTATTATTTTACAACCTCAGACAGCACTGATGTTAGCTCTTGCGGCATTCTCTTGCATGCCAACGCTTCTCTGTGCAATGCACAATGAGTACTTTTAGCTTCAGGAGCAACATTTTTAACCCTGGTAATCAGTCCTGATATGCAGCCTGTGATGGACTTGGCACCTTAAGTTGATATACACACACACTTTGCCCAATCGACATCATGTTCCTTTAAAAAAATATTGATAACCTTGAATATATCTTCTGCTCTTGTCATGGACTCCAAGGTGCTAAAATACAGAAAATCTTCTTTGGAAATATTTTCATGCACGTATCTAACAAAAACAATTAAATTCGACAATCCACTAACATCAATTGATTCATCAACTTGNACAGAAAATCTTCTTTGGAAATATTTTCATGCACGTATCTAACAAAAACAATTAAATTCGGCAATCCACTAACATCCATTGATTCATCAACTTGAATTGCATAATAATTATTTTGCAATCGTAGGACGAGTTGGATTTTCACATTGTTTGCCAAGTCGTGAATGCGCCGTGAAATGTTTCATTTGAAAGCGGTATTTTATCAAGTACTTTAGACATTTTGTCTTTTAGTACGCAACTGACCATATCCTTTGCAGCTGGTAAAATCAACTCTTCAGCAATACTGTATGGCTTTCCTGTCTTGCCAATTCGGTATGCTACAAAGAAGGACGCTCGTAAATAGTCCGAATAAGTAGTCACAGAAGTAATAGCAGCTTTAATATTTTTTTGGTGGCATTCAACGCCTTCTTCTTTCTGACAAAGAAATCTAAAGGTTTGCCCACGTACTGCTGATGGTTTAGCTCCAGATGTCGTCGCAGTAAAGATGGCTTCATCTAATTATTCGTAACTTCTGAACATAATACGCACTGTGGTTCTGGGTATTGCGATTCTTCTTTATATGAAAATCCAAACTTTAAATACTTTTCATCAAATATCCTTTTTTTTGCCGATGACACGTTTGTATTTTCTGGAATATTTGATTGTTGACTTTGGTCAGTAGAAACTGAGGAGATTACAAACTTGATAATGCTGTTTGAGTATTTGTACTTTTCCCGCGCAATGACCACGTTTTTAACCACTGATTCATGTCTACCCCAGAACTATTATAAAATTATTCGACCGAATAACAAAATAACGTAATGCCGTCCGTCTGCACGAAATAGTATGAGCTAACTGAGTACTTACGAGTATGATACAGCCATTACGACCATACTTTTCTATTTTAACGTGACGCTCTTAGCCATTTCAGCCATACCGCGCCCCGGCCGCCCTCTCGGCAGGGAAGAGGGATCACGCCTTCTCAACGCTGACATGACCAGCACTCACCAGCGCCCCGATCTGATTCATAAGATTGCATTAAACATGTCTTACCACAAGGCCTGAGATCCTCGTACTCAGATTACCAAGCGTGTGGTCTAGCCGGAGTACTATCCGGACCCCTAACGTCTTCACAGGACGCTACCAGAGCAGGTGCCTGCTCACCGCCCGGCTCTTCAACAAGAGGGGGAATCTCTCCAAGCCTCCTCCAAGCATATGGAGTTAACCACTGCCAGTACAAGTCCAACCTCTATTGATCGGAACATCAGAGAGAACCTCTGATGGGGCCAACCCGATCAGTCCGTGCTCCCATTTATTTTCCATGGCACTAGTGAGTTTCCTCATGTCCGATCATCACACATAACGCTCCGCTGGCGAAAAATGTGGCGGGACTCTGATAATCTGTGTGCATGTGTATACGTCAACGCTAATAATCCGACTGACCATCGTTAAATGGATAACACCGATGAGTCCCGAGGGACCCAAAGGCTCCACCACTCTGGAACACACTATTTAGATTTTTCATCACTGTCACACCGTTCTCACCCAACTACCAGAAGAACTAGCGCGCTGCCATAGGACACTAGATCATTACCACGCATAGAGTTTCTAACACATACAAGAAACTCCTGTTTTGGGCCGCAATGGCCTGAGTGCCAAGTGGTCTAACACCCCGTCAAGTGGTCGGGCCTAGGTACCAACTATCGGCCCAAGCCATCACTACAGATACCCCTATCCAGCAATGAGGAAGCTGGTATCCCATAGGGAACGGGCGGCGGAGCCCAATCTATTTTAAACGGGGGAGGCGCGAGAAGCCTTGGGTCGCCACGGGTGTCGAGAGGCTATAAGAGACGCATCATCCACCCTTTCCTAGGATCGGTGCAGTATAGGGCTCGGTTACCACAGCATGGTACTGCCACACCACCTCGGCCACCCAACCGACCTTCCTCTGACTTAGAGTCACCGATCCTCTACCCCCGCTAACTGAGTACTGAGCGCAATGTTGTTTTCAAGCGGAGAGGCGCAGGTGGCGGCACGCCATCCCCCCTCGTACCCCAGTCGGCCACTCGTTTGCCGCCACTCGCTACGCACACCAGTCGGTCGGTGACAAGCGTGCAGTTCACGCATGTCTCATTTGTCAATTGCAGTCCGCCATTACGTAAATCTTGCCATGTACCCCCTACGACCAACTGATGTCCCACTTTGAGAAACCCTGACATAACTGGATCAAACAACACAGCTTCTGTCTCCAGTGGTGGAGTCTGCAAGACCATAACCCACGTGGATTCGGCAACCATAGCCAACTTCATACAAACTGACCAGTAAATGCCCATAGAGAGAAGGAAACTGTAGTGAACAGAAAACTCTAGCTAGTGTATGAAAAGCAGAGCTTCCAGAAAATTGTCACCTGCAGGACACACAATATTAATATTGAAAATCCTTGAACCTACAGAAGCAGAGTATCTGATGGTAATTATTTAAGCTATGCCTAACAACAGGACTATGACTATGAAATGGAATTGAAAAAAAGATACTGCTGCATAGCCACTGAAGAATGATTTGCTGCAAATTGGGTTTAGATCGTAGAGTAAATTTGCAGCTGAGAATGCATGATGCTGTATTAAATTTAAATTACAACACAGTCTACAACTACCACTCCGAATCACCCAAAAATTCTGATTCCACAACCTTCTCAGCAAGTAATTACCACAGCAGTCTTTAAGTTTTCAATTGCAAGTTAAATACATTTAGGTTAATTGTATTAGAAAAATATATACCAATCTGATATGCTTACTGTAACAGCCATGTTACTCTAATCGTATCATCTACAGAACATGTAAAGCTTATACATAAAATGTGAGGATCAGTATTTCATATGTCTAACCTAGTATTTTAGTGTTCTAAACCTAGTAACTTTCAATGAACCAAACAGTTACACAAAATAACTGCATCTTCTAGTTTAAAAGCAATATCAGCAAAGCCAGAGTTGAAGTTTCTATGTATTAAGACCAACTCCAAGACATTTGACTCCACAGCTCTGGGTACAAAATGATGCTCGACAAGAATTCTAACCTGGCCAGAAAACCTATGAAAAAGAAGAAGTTAGCTTTAAAGACTGCAAAGCATTCTTCAGTGCTCAAGCATACTACCCATGTACGCAACTTTGGTTCAAGAAACACCTGTGTACCACCAGAACAACGCAGGAATCTGGACCACAAACATGCCAACAAGCCCACAATGGAATCTGTAGGTAACCCCAAAACTGAAGAGTTACATTACTGGTGACACTAATGTACTGGTAGTACCAAGAATCCGGTAAACTCNTAGGTAACCCCAAAACTGAAGAGTTACATTACTGGTGACACTAATGTACTGGTAGTACCAAGAATCCGGTAAACTCCGATGTCCAGAAGTGAGATACTAACTGTGCCTTGCCTGACTGTGTCGACTGACTGACTGATGCTCTGCACACACCTTACAACACTATTGCTGTACTCATAGTGGAACCACTACTGCTCTCTGNGACTGACTGACTGATGCTCTGCACACACCTTACAACACTATTGCTGTACTCATAGTGGAACCACTACTGCTCTCTGATGGTCATTCTAGTCATTACTAATCATCTAAACACCTTGCAATGGTATGCATGCACATGACAAATTATGTCCTCTTTAAACTATTCAGTCTGGGTACTTCACTTTTTATAACAATGTATGTAAAAGATTTCAGAAAAAAAGAAGATATAAAACTACATATTACAACCAGTTGAGAGGTGACTGATAATGGAACTGCTTTCACTGTAAAGATGATTATGGAAAAAGTCCCCCAAACCAGACACATTTAGACTGAGGCGTAAGTAATGGATTTAAATATGCAAAATATAGGGTAATTTTTCAATCCATAATTTGAGGATAAATAAAAAAGGAAATTTACACTGATAAGACCCTTAATTATACAGATCAACTTGTAAAAGCCTGTGATAATATAATTTTTTGGGGACAAGGGGTAGAGACACCAAANCCCTTAATTATACAGATCAACTTGTAAAAGCCTGTGATAATATAATTTTTTGGGGACAAGGGGTAGAGACACCAAAACAGGGGCAGGGAGTATTAGGAAAATATACATATAATTGTGGTCTAACAAATACAGAAAATTCAGATTTCCAGAATTATCTCCAACATTATATTTTATTTCCTGGNCCCTTAATTATACAGATCAACTTGTAAAAGCCTGTGATAATATAATTTTTTGGGGACAAGGGGTAGAGACACCAAAGCAGGGGCAGGGAGTATTAGGAAAATATATATATAATTGTGGTCTAACAAATACAGAAAATTCAGATTTCCAGAATTATCTCCAACATTATATTTTATTTCCTGGGCTAATGGATCTTTCAAGATATAAAGTGTAAACATGTAATTTCCTTAATTTCTTCACCCTTGAAAACAATCTTGAGGAAGGTGTAACATTTAACTCACCTGATCAAGGATTCTGATGCTCTACAACAAGTAAAACATTATGTTCCCAAACTTCTCATTTCAAAATTTTGGAATATTTGACAACAGTGAACATCCAAACAAGGATAGTGTTAACAGCAGAGAGTACATGCTCATTACATTATACTGCTTACAATGATGGCACAAGATGTTAATTTGCCAAAAGGGCGTCACAGTAGTGTACAACGGAAATATCAACAACAAGAACTTACCAAAAAATAGATTTCTTTTTTACTATATTTTCCAAAAATAGGTAACACCGAAGTACATATGNGCCGTGGCAAGTAAACAGTCGACAGTGTAAAAGACGGAACTTTACAACATGGCGCCCAACTTTGAGCTATTATAAAATAAATATAGTGCGAAAGTTCACAAAAACGCATTATTACACAATCTTGAGGAAGGTGTAACATTTAACTCACCTGATCAAGGATTCTGATGCTCTACAACAAGTAAAACATTATGTTCCCAAACTTCTCATTTCAAAATTTTGGAATATTTGACAACAGTGAACATCCAAACAAGGACAGTGTTAACAGCAGAGAGTACATGCTCATTACATTATACTGCTTAAAATGATGGCACAAGATGTTAATTTGCCAAAAGGGCGTCACAGTAGTGTACAACGGAAATATCAACAAGAACTTACCAAAAAATAGATTTCTTTTTTACTATATTTTCCAAAAATAGGTAACACCGAAGTACATATGCAAAACAGTAGCGTTATACAATGTCCTCATTTATAGTAAACGTAACTGTTCCACTACCTTGAATAGCTCCAAAAAAAAAAAAACTAATATTAGAACTATACTGTAGAAATACTGATACAAAAGGGTAATGTACTAATAATCACAATGATTACTAGCAAGATAATGCACCATAAAAAAATATATTTATACAAAAAATATTGGCTGGCCCAGACACTGCTAATTTACACTACTATAACAATTGGATCACGAGACTCACAATACAACTACTCAATGATTCAGTAGGAACAGAATAAGGAACAATATTAACTTAGCAATATAAAATGAAATCTTTATCAATGATCTATCATTTAAGTCTACTAAAATCAATATAATAACCTAAACCACAGGCATAAAATTAATTGTAAAAATTGTACAATCTTTTCCTACTTAAAGCATGCAGTTCACAGTACCCGTATTCATGCTTCAGTAGGACAAAAGTTAAGAATTCCTATAGCATCACTATACAATATTAAAACTTTAAAACTAATCTCTGAGAACAGCTGACTATTCAGCGGCGCACTGCTAGCAGCTTGCATCAACAGAATTAAAGAAGACAAACCCCACCCATTACACTGGGCATATGGTAGACTGCTGCATGAGGAACTCCAGTCGCTTGACAATCCCAGGCGAGGCGCTGCACAATTCTTCGTGAAAAAACTATGCACCAAACCCATTGTTTAGTCATGCTAAACTCATCCAAGCATAGAAGAAAACTGTGATGTACCACACAAGGTCACGCACACACAGGGATCATTTAACTGTACTGCTGCAGAGAGACACACATTAAGGGATTTTACCATTTTTAACAGTTCCCAGATCAGATTTAACAGACATTAAATCTGAAATACTCATTGTTAATGCTAGCGCAATTCAACACAAGTCTGAATTTTTCAAGAATTACAAGAACTCTTCCCTGCAAGAACTGCACCAAGCACTAGCTTGTAGCTTGCGACAGTGACTTTACTGTGTAAAAGACAAATAAGTTTCTTTTTAATACACCTCGACTGTCAATTACGGCATGTACACCCATCACCGTCACTGCCCGTTACTTGTCACTTTTGATAGCTTAAAATGTACATATTCTCTCCTACTGGAAGCGGTTGCCATCAAACACACAGTGCACTGGGCATTTCCCACAAATGATATACACTTCATGCCCGCACAGCACAGCAATTCAAACTCGACAAGTATAATCGCTTTCTCCAGAACCTTAGGCAGGACTCATTTCCCAGCACACCGTGGCAATTAAGACAGCCGTCACGGACCCGCTCACCACGGAAGCTACCACTCAACTCGCCAGCTAACCACTCGCACGTCACACCGCACTCCCAAGCGGACGATGCAAGAATTCAACATGCAGACAGCCAAACGACGGTGCGAGGCAAGTGCTGCCAACATAACCAACACACACACCCAACCTACAGCACATACCACACTGAATAGGCAGTTGTTCCTCGCACATCCAACAATGTGACATTCATACGTCACAACATTACACTACATGCTGCCAGCTAACTTAAAAGCTGCAGACAATTTGACGTGAGGTGTGGTCTTGGTAACTGAAGTAACTGTAGGACTAGTCCTAGGTTAGTTAAAGCCAGTGAGTCAGTTATGCTGGAAAGTTGTAGTATGAGAATTGTGCTTCAAAAGTGAATAACAAAGGAAAATTTGGCTCAAGGCTTGTCTTCACCTCTAATGTAGAAATACTTCATTTTCATGTGCTAATTTCAGTTTTAAAGTAATTATTGAAGATTTCTGACTATAAAAAATGTACTCTGTACAGCAAATAGCTTAAACTTCTACAATAGCAGTCTTTAAAATTTTAATTCACATAAACATAATTCAGCATGAAAATGAAAGAATCCCATGTGGTGGGTGATACTGAGGCTTAACATGAAACCGACTCCCTTCTTCTCATGTGTTCCGAGACACACTGGTCAGGCAGAGNGTGGGTGATACTGAGGCTTAACATGAAACCGACTCCCTTCTTCTCATGTGTTCCGAGACACACTGGTCAGGCAGAGGGTTCATTGGACCATGGCAATTTACTCAGGGGTGGTGGTGCCTATAGCCATTTGAATGTTCTGTGGTCCTGGTTCTCTCCAGCCTGTATACTCCCCAAGGAGATCTCGCAGACAAGCAGGGTGTATGGCCTCTCAATCTGTTCATTTACACTGTGCCCCAGGGTTCTTGGAACCCCTGCAGAGTGGTTAGGTAGGGGATTTGTTTATTTGCCTGTGCTTGTGTCGCAGGTCTTATGGGGACTTCAAACTGGAATGTGAGTAGCCATTTCCTGTGATCACTAACCAGGAAAATATCCCAGAGAACTAGAGATGGCATGTGACCTTCACACGTTTCTGAGTGGTCCATGGGACTTGTGATGATGAGATATGTACTGAGAATCCAGAGGGTGCCAGTTAACCTAAATGACAATGCTTTCTCAGGTTAACACAAGAGACTTGAAGGACGAAAAGCCCGGGCTAAAGAACCCTGTGTTCCCATGTCTGCTATTGTGGTTGAAAAAGGACGTACTAATGGCTCATCCAATGCAACGGTGATACATTGCACAGTCTACACCTTGAGGTATCTTGTTTCCTCAAGACGCTAGGCCAATAACATAAAGGTTCCCTGAAAACTACATGTTACATAGTAAACTAGAGGAATTTGACGGTCGTTAGTCCGTCGCACGTAAGTTTCTTTGTGAAGTGGGTATGCAAAGAACACGTCAATCTGGTTGAAAAACAATTATTATTCACACTCTGATGATGATGATGATGATGATGCAATGCACAAGTTATGCAGGCATGCAGTTTGCAGCCCTGCATTGGCCTAAACACCGGGAGGGGGGCTCGCATAGTGGATTACTAAAGCACAAACGGTCTGGTAACTTACAAATTAAACTACTGATACACTGCATGGTTGTCACAAAAGAATGAACTCCCCCTGAGTCGCACACATGCCACCCTCTATGCCCACAGACTGGTTTGCAGTTGGCGCGGCAGTGGAGACCTTGCCCGCACCGCCCACCAAAACACAAAATCACTGGATGAAATTATGACGAAGAATGATTTACATATTTTTGGTACAAACATATACCCTCTTTCTAATCTACTCTCAAAAATGATGTTGCATGTCTCTAGCTCATTTTACATTGACACTTCACGATTCAATGTTAATATGATTATTTGCAATGTCTGCTGAAAACACACAAGAACCCTTAAAAAAAAAATCACCAGTTGCCATTTTACAACAAAATGCACAAATAAATCAAGCACAGGTAGAAATATTAATGTGGTATTCTGCTGAAAGAAAGTTTACGTCATCAAGTTTGCAGTGGCAACTTGCACCACTCGGTCAAAGCATATTTATGCAATTAAAACACTTTGGGTGTAACCTGAATTTTACACACGTGTATTTTTATTAAATGCCCTGATCATCCTCCAGTGACACATAATTTAACGACGTAATTACTGCTCACTCCACCAGTTAATTATTGCAATTAAAACCTATGCCCTGTAGCCTGATTGGAGGGCAGCTTGACTCATGTTGAGCCAGAAGGAGACATGGCCTTCTTTGGCAGGGTGGCAGGCGGCCAGGTACAGTGCCTGGCGTAGTCATACCTGCAGTTGACAAATATAGCGTGCTTGGAGTAGCAGTGAACAGCGTCACCCTGGTTCCAGCAACAACTGTTACCATTTGGCCCTACAAAGAGTTTCCTTTGATACCCTGCCCAACAACTCTCTAGAACCATACTCCATCCCCTTTCTGTTGCCCCTACTTTTATGATCTTTTCACCTTTATTTAAGCATCAATGTAAACAAATACCACCAAATCCTTCCACCAGTGGCAAGGCGTGAGATTTTCAGAAGGGGAAGCAACTAGTACAGAACAGAAGAAAAGTATTTTTTTAAATTCTAAAAGCAGCTACCATTAGTTACATACACAAACATTTGCCTTGCTGGTTTCAAAATAATATAATCTAGTTTCTGTGTTACTTGTGAACCTTACACGCAGCCGATATTCACCACCAAGTAAGTTGGAACAAAGTAATTTAACTTAATACTGTGAAGCACTTAATAAAGTCCCAATGAATTTTTGAAAACAACAATTACTGTACATTTTTGTCTTGGAAAAGTTAGCCACCAGAACAAAACCAAATAATAAGCTAATGCATATGAAGAACATGCATACTTATCTACGACTCTACCCATGTAAGGCACACATGCCAGCGATGTGATATGTTTACAAATGTGCATAGTTTTAAAACTAAAACAACATGCATAGCACATTTTTCCGATGATGAACACTGTTGTCATTTGCAGAGCATTTATTTATACTTCAAATCTATTCCAGTTTTTTTTAAAATCAAATACTTCAATTCCGTCATGAAATTTATTTTGTGCTCGCAGCTTATTAAGAAGTTGGTTTTTGATACTGAGAATTAATAGAGTGAGTAAAGAGATTTGGGCGGCTCTTAACATTGACGTATTGAGAGCCGATTAGGGTGAAGCAAGGTGGGTATGGAGCAGTGCTGGAATGCAGGGACAGGGGAAACGTGAGATCCCTGAGAAAACCCACCAACCAGCAGCATCGCTCGGCATGATTCACACATGCGAAAAACTGGAAAATCTGGAAGCAATCCCACTGGGAATGGAACCTGGTCTGGTCAAAAAGTACAGTGGTCATAAGGTAAGTAGTGGAAAAGACATGCAATAGGAAAACGAAATCAAAATCTCGTAAACTGAATAAAATCCCAGAAGCACATAGCAGTGTTTCACTAACCCATTTGTCAGCATTTTCAATCATTAGTTCCAACATGTTTTCTATTTCAGCTTCTTTAATATGCTTTACACGCTGCTCCTTTTTTTTTTTGTTTGACACAGAATACAATTTTGGTATCTTACTTTTTCTTATTTGAAAATTGGAAAATTTTTATCATTCTTGCTATTAATGTTTATTATCATGTAATAAATGCCATGTACTCCAACAGTCAAAAGAGAGGAATTAAAATTTTGCTTTGAATAAGTAACGTCTTTACTGACACTTCCTTCCTTAGCCACTCACACCAACGTCACTGCTGATGAGAAACATGCACGTGACTACCTTTCCTCTTCACCTCATAGTCTTAGCCTGATATTTTGTACTTTTCAGATCAGCAACGAAGGCCAAATTTTGACAGTTCGAAGGGTTAGTGTGATAACATATAATTCAATCTGACACATAAATTCCAAGCTGTTTTTATTTTATATGTCAATTGTTGCAATTTGCTACACAACAGGCTGTGCCTCCAGTCACCAACAGTTAGGTTCAATATGTACATGTGCTTTAAGAAAATGGGAAACTTTAAGTACTACGGCTTTAGCTTCTCCTCGACAGCAGGATCATTAAAGATATAATCGATCTTTCAGAGAATCAAGAAAAGAAAGGAACCATCCCATCTTTAGCGATAAACTGACCTGAAATAGAACCTGGGCCTCTCGAATAAGAATCCAGTATTTTACTACTTTTCTTATTTCAACTATATATTATTTACCAGGACTGCATTCTGTACACACACTTGACTTTTTGTTTGAAAGGGTGAATAATTTATGGTCAATCAAACGAACATCAATTTAAATCCACGCCTTACCCGAAATTAGAACACAGAACCACCCCCCTCCCCCGCACCATAAGCTGATGCATAGTCAGACACTCTACAGAGGCCCGCTACCACTGCACCATCTAGCTCAGTTTATGCAAAATGGGAAACTGCCACATACATGGTGTGCATCTGCAGACAGAATTAGTAAATTACACAGGAAACCTGAAAATGAAGAGTGAAAGTTGTCCTGTCTTAATTAGGTACCAAATAAATTGCTTTTACTGGTTTTGTACAGCCAATTTGCAACATACTAATTAGACAACAAGATATATTTACTATCGTGGTCTGTTAGCTGAGAGTGAATAACTCAAGAAATTAAGTGTTACTTTTTATTCATATAACAAACTTATTGAAAAGTCAGAGCAATAATTAATTTTCCCTGACAGGAGAATTCAGGAACTGTGAGGGGCTGGAAAGTAGGGGTGGAACTGAGTGTGTTCTTGTCACTATTTAATAAACCTTTGTTTTTACAATAACTAAATGAGCCAAGTGAGGTGGCGCTGTGGTAACACACTGGGCTCATACATGGAAGTGACCATATTTGATTCCCTGTCCAACCATTCTGATTTCAGTTTTCCATGTATTTTTGATATCACTCCAGGCGAATGCTGGCATGGCTCCTTAATATAAGCTGTGGCCACTTCATTCCCTGTCACTAATTGTCAGAGACACTGCTTCCATTTCTAATGACCTCGCTATCGACAAGACAGTTCATTCTGATGTAGTATAGATTAGCAAGCAAACATTTTCATGATTACTCATGTAAATGTTGATATTTTGTATTAGGTGCAGATGTCAACCCAAAATAATCTGATAGAATACGAGAAGATAAACATACAGATTCAGACCATAAGCCTACAACATCACAATTAATGCTTGGAAACACTGATACATCTTCTGGTGACCAGCAGACAAATTCTCAGTTACCAAGGATTAAGGATGAATGAGAATGTTGATGTAGATGAGGCCAGTGATACCTAGCTGATAACTTTTCAGTCAACGGGGGAGGACATAGTTCCAACCTCTGCTACTCAGTTTTTCTTCTTACATGATGTTTATCTACTTACCTGACCTTATCAACCCTCACAGGTTTTACCATTGTTGGTGTGTATATTTGCAAAAAGTACTTTATTGTGAACTTAAAACAAACTTGTATTCAAATGAACTGATTTCGCTCCTCAGAAGACAATGTTTGGTGTTGCCACAATTGGCAACACTGCTTCAGGTTGCAACAGTCAGTTGTTTCCAAGATGGCGGCCAGGAAGTATCTTGACATGCACCTTAAGAAAGATCTCTCGCCTTTCCGGGCCCTCCGGAACTCTCGTTTTCGTTGTGGTAAATAAACAGCCATATTTTAAACAAGGCAGGAACCATGATTTTCAAAATCACATGTCAACCGACCTCGTTCCTCGGCCGGTGTAAGCCCATCATGGGTCGTGCGCACATAAGAAGCAGGGCAGCGTGATGCACATGTTAAGTGCACCGAATGTGGGCAAAAGGGTTTATGTTAGATGTTAGGCATGTTATATAATTTTTTTGCCATGCACACCTGTGCACGTCTCTGTGAATTAGTATACAAGATTTGACGTATCTGTTGTCACGCACTCCTGTGCACGTTCTTATGAATAGCAATGGCCAAGGCCTCCAGCGAAGGGTTCTTGTTAGTATGCGAGGTCTTTGCTGTGCACATTCTGAAAATTAGTAACTAAGTTTCTGATGTATTTATTTTGCAGTGCACTTTCGTGGCCATTTTTGCGATAATTATGGTTGGCCCTTATGCTTCATATCCATACACATGGACCGGCGGGACCTGCACTTCCGGCGCAGGCTAGTGTCCCTGCTTCTTACGGCCATTCAGCAGTCTCTCGTAGGAGCTCAAACCAGACGGACGGGTGCCATGTGGTCTGCGTGGGACTCAACTTTGTATTCACTGATCTGTAGCTCTGTTTAATTATTTTCTAAAACCTTTTTACCCTTGCATCCGGCCTGGCCCTTCCGTTGATTCAGAGGGCCCTTAATTAATTATTTTTGCCTACAGGCTTTTCTTTAGTAACATAACTTTGTATATTTTCATGCTGGTTCAGGCGAGGCCTCGTGCCAATGTTTTGTGCTGCAGTGTTAAAAAAATGTAATGGTTTATTCCCTTTCGAGATTGTGTAGCGGACCACACATTTTAGTATTGATTTGCTTTGAAATAAACCCCAGATGGCTCTGGATCTAACGAGTGCATGGCCACACTCATTCACTAAGTGTCAGTATTCCTTCCCCCTTGTACTTGCATTTGACGTACTTCGTGGCCAACAACAGAGCAGAAGGGATGTGTCTGTGTTAGCAATCAGCCACGTGGCTACGTCGCAACCCTAGAAAGAGTCTCTGCTCACTGCGTGGTCATGCATGAAATCACAGCCTGGCGCCCTGTGAATACTACTGCATCACTATTTCCACCAACTGCATCGCCAACTAACACCAATAACACACTGGTATAAAGATAATTTGTGGCTTCATTTAGATGTTAAAGTGATTTCTATGAAGGAAAATAAGCCAATGATCACTTGTTTCTAAACAAGCCAAGCTCAAAAAATAAAATAATAGCTCTGCTTTGAAATACATTGTAACATTAGTTTTATTTTTAGCCCTTCAGGGATTAGCCATTAGGGGTTCTTGAAGTGATAGAGGAAATTTCAATGGGCTTCTTTGGTTAGGAGTTAATGACATTCCAGAATGCAAAAGTTTTTTAAAAAGAAAAAATATTATTTACCTATTTTGGTGTTCAAAATGAGATTTTACAGCTAGTTTCTCATCACATCATTCGAGATATTGTAGAAACTATATGGAAAAGAAATGAGTTTTACCTTACTGTTGATAGGACAAGTGATGTAGATGGCAAAGAAAAAGTTTCAACAAACATTCAAAGTGTTGACCTTGACTCATTAAGTGTGAGTTTTTCATTGGACTGTATGAAACAATGAAACACCATCAATGGCAGGAGAGTATTTATTTTAAAGATGTACTAGTTCGTCTAGGATAAGTCTAGAACATTTACAAGGGCAGTTCTATGATGGAGGCTGAAATATGGCTGGTGCAAGAAGTGGCATGAAAGCAAGACTACTGGCTGAACAGCCATTAGCACTATATAGTCACTGCACTGCACATGCTCTTAACTTAGCACTGCAAGTTGCTTCCAAATCAGTACCACCGATCCAAGAATGTTTACAGTGGGTACATGAAGTAGGTGTGATCATCAAACATTCATGCAAAAGATCTGCATTATTTTATCAGATTGCCAAATCCCATTCTTTTAGACCCAGGTTCAAATCTCTTTTATTTTGTTGATTATGGTGTCCAGTAACACATTTAAAAAATTTCTGTATAATGCTTTGGTTGATTCAAAATTGTGACCATCAGTGTTTCTTTGTATTTCAGCTTTTTGGGAGGTTTCCTTTTTATAGTGATTTCTGGTTTTGACGAATTCATTTTGCAGATCTTTCCATCAGTTTCCATCCATATATTATGAAATGCTTCCTCTGATCTCTTGCTTTCTAGAACCTGAAGGACCACATCTACAGATTCTTGAGCACCAGCTACTGTTTGGGTTTTATTTTGCGGTGTAGAACTAAAAGTTTCAGCCAATGAAAAAAAAATTGTACTGACTTTAATTGCAAAAAAACATACTTCCCTTCATATGTTGATCCAGAAGTCCTCGAGCTTTAGAATGAGCTTTGCCACGTTCACAAGTAAAAATTTCTAGAAACTCTATCACTAAAGAGTAACAATCCAGAATGCATCGGACAGTCCAAAAATGATCAAGTTTTGATGTATTTAACACCTGACTGGTACCCTGACTAAAATATTTTGCAACCCCCTCCCCCCTCTTCCATCACTTAACAAACTGAAACAGCCGGACCTTTCTGGTTCCGGACACCGCGGGTTACAAACAAAATGTGCAACTAAACTCAAAATAACACAAACCAAAAATTATAAATTAAAAAAAATTATAACTTCAAAAATTATTAAAATAATAACAATTCCAAATATTATTATTATTATACCTAGGTTAAAAATATAAATATTTAACAAAGCCATTTAAAATAGATGGATGGTTTGACAAATTAATTTTATAATAACTGATTCTGCGCTGAAAATAATAAATAACAGAAATGAAAAATTACTGAATTACACCAATATAAATATATCTGAAAAAAAAAAACTGAAAATTCTATATAGTAAAAGGTATAAATGATACGAGGCTTAAAATTAAATTACATTAGAAATGTTAACATTACTTCAGAATGAAAGTGAAACTAATATTTAAGTCAATATTTAATGAAAACATCATATTTAAATAAAGTTGCTATATTGCAACCTGCATAGAAATTCCCCTTTGCTGTCAATGATAAAATTGAACCTCACTTTAATTTTGGAGCCTGTCTGCATGTGACATTTACAAACGTATATATGTACATAAAACATGTGGTTGCTAAAATAAAATACAAGGAAAAAAAAAAATTAATAGTTACAATTTTACCAACTTTGCAGAAATAATGTACTTTTTATCCTGAAAAAGAGAAACATGATGTTCCTGCAAATAACAATGAAAGAAAGAAGAGAACTCATCACATGAAAATAATTATACACACAAATGTAAATATATTTCATCATTACTCAGTTTTTAATAGTATAAGAGAAAAACAAAGCATCCTTGGTATTTGAAACATTTAAATCCACCAATCACTCAATCTGTTTGGCTGGGTTGGTGGTCCATTGCTGAACTGCTCACCCATTATGAGGCGCTGCAGTTGTCCAGTGAATAAATAGTGTGCTTTCCTTCAGACTGCAGCCCTGCAGATGGTGGTGTGGAAAATCTCGCTAGTTCATAGTAAAAGTAAGTATCTCATCACACTCGCAACATCTTCCAGTCGTTCTCAAATGTGAAGTTATCAGTGGTGTGATAATTTCAAGTTTTTAATGGCTACCAGTGTTTAAATCACTATCACAAATAGCGTACCTGTGCTCTCGAGGCTAGCGTTCAACAGGAAAACGTTCACGTGTCTGTGTTTAACCTGTGTAACTAAATGACTGGGTAACATAATTTGTAGGCTTTTTATAAGTGTAACTGCATAAATATTTACTGGAAAAGTTATTTGCACCTGTCACTTTACTTTCACTATTTTATCAATTGCTTTTAGAAAATGTTCAATTAGTGGCCTAGCAGCATTACTGAACTTTAACTGATCATGAATACAGTTCCTTGGTATTCAAAATTTATTTAAATCACTGTATGAATTATTAAAATTTAAATCACATTATTATTATTATTATTATTATAAAAAAATTACAATATCATTAAAGGCGGTAAACTTGCTACCTCAGCATTAACAACAAAATTAGATTAATTTCATATTACAGTAGAACACACAAAATCAGAACTAATTGGGGCTGAGGCCTGTTCGGATTCACGAAAATTCATATTATCCAAAATAATGTGTAAAATACACAGTAAATGCATTTGAATTTGCATTAATATATGTAGAACAGCACACTGCCGCCATGCCGACCGACACAATGTTTATGCGATGCTGGCGTAACATTGCTTCCAGGAGGAGGATTAATTACTTAAATCAAAAGAAGTTTACGAATTTTTTTTACCCAAGTGCACGTTGCTGTGTTTTCCAACAAATAAGACGGTGACCTAATAAATAGAAAAAGTTTTATAAATTACATTGTTATGCAGCCAGTATATAAGTAAGTGCAATAACAATTGCTTAGGGCCAACTCTATAATTTCAGTCTGTTTTTAAATTTATAATATAAATACATACTTTATGTATTTTGATTTTATTATGCTAAATTATAACGTAACATTTTATTTTTTAAAGCAATTATGTTTTTTGTTTGTTTTTTCAGCCTCTATCATATACTTAATTTTACTGTCAATTTTCTTGAAATAATGTCCGGATTATCCAAAATTTTGGATTTTTGGGGTTCTACTGTATTTCAAACATTATTAAGATAAAAGCAGTTGCAAAAATCATCAACAATCAACATATAGTTTCATTATTTCAAAATCATATCTTCAGTCAAAGCCCTCGTTAAGCGACAGTTAATTGATAAACCTGAGTGCTTCTTTACAGCCTCCTTTCCCTATTTCAACCAAGCAAAATATAAGAAGACTCAATGGAAGACCTATCCTAGAAGAAGAATCTTCAATTACAAAATAACGTTACATCACATAACAATTCAATAATAACACAAACTTACACGAAGAAACAAATTATCAATCATACACATTATAAAAAATTCATAGAGAAGATTCAAAGTGCAAAGTAATAGTGTTAAAACTCAAACAGTGAAAAATTACTAATGTGCAAAAATCATAGCACAAATTGTAGTGTGACACGGTTAACCTTCCGTTAGTCGCCCCCATGTTCCTCCCATCGATAGTCGCGCTTCACCTCTGAGGTGCCTCCTCAACTATTACCAGTAAAAACAATTCCTAAGCATCAGGGTGTATCGTAAACCCACGGATAAATTAGGAAACAACAAAATTTGTGTAAATAATGAACTTTATTGCATTTGAAAATGGATGAATAAGTAATTGACTTATTTTTCATCATCAAAAAATTATTTCTTATCAACTATCACAACATCTAGACTCTTACTGAAATTAGTTTTGAATATCTTCAATGAATAGAGTTCTGAATACATCACATGTTATATCACACAATATCTATCCTAATCTTAGTCAGGTAACTTTTCAGGAACTGTCATACTCTACATCCATAACATGATCAGCATTTCGACTAGCGTGACAGTCTTTGCAAATTGTAGTTACGTGGCCCAAACACAAATACTTTCCACAAATAGCACAAGAATACTTGGTGTTTTTCGTTGCTTGTTGAGGTGACATGGGCCACACAATTTTCTTTTTTTATTTGCGTCTTCCTGCAGCAGTATCGGTGCAATGCGTTGTAGGGGCTGCTTCGTTACCTCCGCCAATCTGAAGGGTAAGGCCATTGTGAGATTCTTCTCTTCGTTGTTTTGTCGAACCATTTCCTCCATGATCAAACTTTTGGATAAATCACGCAAAAAAGTCCTTCTGCTGTCAAATGAATAGCCGTTTCCATTGTACATTACCTTTGCATTTATACCAGCCACGTTGAGAGCAGAAAAAAAATTAACATTGACAAACGATGAACATTTCTAGCCACATCATAGGTTCGTGTCGACACCACCTTTAGTCTGATTATAAAATGTTATGATTTCAGGTTTTTCAAAGCCCCAGTCTCAGCGTCAATTGCATCGTCAAAGTGAAGGCTGGATATGAGAATGACATTTTTATTTTTGCGAGGNGAATATGAGAATGACATTTTTGTTTTTGCGAGGGACATACGATACTATCGTTCCTTCTCTCCTGAAACCAAAAACACTGGAATGTTCACATCTTCTTGAAACATTTTTGAACTCAGCTGGAATCTGCCATTTATTTTTCTTCATGGTGCCAACGAGCGAAACATTTTTACCTTCCAGTTCACTCATCAGGGGGACATCACTAAACCAGTTATCAATGGTTAGGTTGCAGCCTGTATTGACTATTGGAGTTACCATCCTGCGAACAACGTCAGTACATTGATTACTGACACAATACGGCCTCTCAGGTTGTTTGCCAGCATATATTTCCATTTTAGAAGTGTAATACATTTTGGCATCAACAAGAGCAAAGATTTTGATACCGTACTTAGCTGGCTTAGACGGGATATACTGACGAAAACCACAACGCCCACGGAAGACTTCTAATTTTTCGTTGAGTGTGACATTCTCCCCAAGAAAATAAATAACTTTTTTTTGCGATTAGCTACNAATAACTTTTCTGGCGATTAGCTACGAAACTTTCGAATAAATCTCTTATTGGAGCAAGTCGGTCAATTTCCCATCTTTCATTATGTGTTTCCTTGTCATCAAACCGAAGGCATTTCATCAAAAATCTGAACCGTCTCAACGACATGGTGAGCCTGAATGATTCCACACCATCTCCATCGGTATTCAAAAGATCATCCAAGTTCAGGCGTGACGCGTGGTATACAACAGTTAGGTACAACAAACCTATAAAAGCTTTTATCTCAGCTAGGTGTGTTGGTCGAGCATCTCCGGTACGTGTAAATTCAGGTCTCACTTGATCAATGAATTGATTGGTCCACCTAACAACCGAGTCTAGCATTGATTCGTCAAAAAGAAGAAGCCAGGTGTCTAAAATGATCCCTGCCTTTCTTGTTTCACCAATCACACCTGGAAGGTGAACTAACAAGTTTAGCTTACTGAATCTCTTTCTGTTTGTTGGAGCATTTTTATTCCATTGAATTGAGTCAATGACCTTCTTGTTCTTCATTCAGTTCGCAGTGTAGTATTCCTCATCGCCTGAATCTTCTTTATCTTCTGATGATTCTTCACAGTTTTGCTCAGTTTAAAAAATTTTGTCACGCTCCTGAATATCATCTTGACTGTTGGTATCAGAAACATCACCAAAGTCCTCATCTTGAGTGAGAGCCTCATCAAGCAAAGACCTGTGAAGTTTACTGATGTCTTGAGCATTGGAAACATCGTAGATAGTTTTGGACCCCATCCTGAAACATTAGATGCCAAGTGACACGTATAGTCACGCTGGACAAATCCTTGTTTTGAAACTTCCTATTTTCATGTATAGTAAAATGAACTCATATACGTACATACATACTCATACATAAGATAATTTAGTTGTTCATCGAGTTTCGGTCACGGAATAAAAACTTCAATAGCTGACGACGTTTCGAGACTTTATTGGCCTCATTTTCAAACCTGACGGATGAAACAAACGACACCAAATTCGACAAAACTAAGAGAACTAAAAATTAACCGTGGGGCGATTGTGTTTTTTTTTTTTTGGGAAGTATAAATGCTGAAGAGGCAGCAGAAAATTTTTTTTTTCCAAATAAGAAAAACACAATTGCTCCACAGTTTGTGTTTTGTTCTCTTAGTTTTGTCTGAATTTGGTGTCGTTTGTTTTATCCATCAGGCTTGAAAATGAGGCCAATAAAGTCTTGAAACGTCGCCAACTATTGAAGTTTTTATTCCGTGACCGAAACTCGATGAACAACTAAATTATCTTATTAAAAAAATGGTTGAGACCATCTTTATTATAATATAATAATAATTGTGTAATATTATTACACATACATAAATAACACATAAAATGAAGGAGGCAAAGATTAAAAATTTCACATTTGCAAAACTTACATGAATAGTCACGTAGCACCTGTGAGGTGATTAGGTCTGCTACACCTCTGAAGTGGTAGGGACCGCAGCCATGAGAGTACTGACTCCTAGAGCAACAAAAGTTAAGAGACTAGACGAATGGGCGGGGCTGCCCACAACCATGGCGCGAAAAATAAAAAAATCATGCACCTGTGAGGTGCGCGCGACTAACGGAAGGTTAAGAGAAGAGATTTACTAAACAGATGAAGAATGAACACCCCCATCACCTTGGATTAATAAAAATAAAATTATTTATTTTCATGATTAAGACACAAACGTAATAGTTTGTACTGTGGATTCCTTCTGCAATTAAATGTGGTGGTTCCCAATTGATGTAACCTAGGGTAATCTAATTTGCAACAGCAGTGCCATATACACCGAATCACTAAAACTGTGATGCTACTCCCCATCAGTGGTGTACAGATGGTTCGTAGGGTCTACTGTTAATGTTCAGTGGCACATACTATAGGGTGCCTTGGCGTTNCACTGAATCACTAAAACTGTGATGCTACTCCCCATCAGTGGTGTACAGATGGTTCGTAGGGTCTACTGTTAATGTTCAGTGGCACATACTATAGGGTGCCTTGGCGTTCAGGGTATATCACACAATAACTTCATCACGACTTCTTAGTTTTGAACAGGTTTATTTAATGGGAACTGACTTGCACATTCCCGGCACTGTTGCGGGACTTTATACATACTTACTGCCGAGGATTTACTCATACATTAACGCCCTGCGAGTTCTGGCCTGAAGGACTGGTTACAATGTTCTGGCTAACGTTTCCGACGCTGTAGGGGCATTAGGTGTCAGGACAGGTCCCTGAGTGACGACGGGGTTACTTATCTGCACATGTTGCGTGGTAGTTGTTCCGGCAGTTGAGGTCTGGTGAGTTGGATGGCCCGGATACGTTCCGGCAGTTGATGAGGTCTGGTGAGCTGGATGGCCCTGTTAAAGGCCCTCTGTGGTTGGCTTGTTGCACACAGCTGGCTTCCTTTTGACGTGGCGCTTCTCGTTGAAGCTCACCACTCGCTCCCGTTCTCTGCGTAGGGTAGTAACTGACTGCTTACTACCCTACCACGTCCCGGTGAGGGACCCCGTGTGAGCCCCCACCCGTCCTTCGCGGCTACGGGCTGCACTGGACAATCCCACTATCTCGACATGGCACTTCCGTTGAAGTTCACCACTCGACTCCGCCTTCTCGGTGCATGTTAACTAACTGACTGATATGGTAACTGATAATTAACTGATGTGGTAATTGACTGGCTGACTCGCGTCCCAGCGTGGTGATACTACTCGTCCGACGTGACTCTCGTAACTATCTCTGATTCTGCCCTGCGTCTCGCGTCCTGCATCTCAAGTCCCGATTTGGCTGACCCCTTAATGTCGCGACTGACTACCTGCGCACTCTGCGCCACATGCTGCTCATTGCTTCGACTGATGGACGTGGCCGGGTTCCGATCTTCCCGGCCTTACTCTCTCGGCGCGGCTGACCTCTCTCTGTGCGGTACTGACGAACTCTGTGGTGATAACGAACTGACTCCTTTGTCCGGTAATAATGAACTGCTCTCTCTGTACGGTGATAATCAACTGATCTCTCTGTCCGGTAATAATGAACTGCTTCCTCTGTCTGGTAATAATGAACTGCCCCTTACCCTCCCCGCAAAGAGGCTTATACCCTTTCTAGCCTCCCTCCCTAAGTTCCTACACGTGTCTCTGTTGTTGTAAGCAAAGTATAATGCACTTCTAACACGTGCCATGGTTCCTGAAGGTTGGGGGGGGAGGTGGTGAAACCCTTTCCAAGCTTGTCAGCTGTTTCTCGGTGCGTGTTTTCAACTTCAGGCATAATACGCCTGACTATCTCGTCATTTCTCGGCGTTTAAAAATTTCAGGGGCTTGCTAGGGTGTAGGAGGAGGGTGGGTGGGAGGAGGCCTGCGGGCGGCAACCCGTGGAATGGCCTGCACGCGCGACTACCTCTCTGCTTGACCTCGGGATGCGTAAATGGGCAGCACGTGTCATCCGGAGTACCTACACTGGTTTAAGCTGGCGGGAGGGGAGGGGGTTAGTGTCAGCGCCGCTCTACTTAATACTCCTATTATGTCACGCGTCAACTGTTTCTAATAAAACTTTCATACGTATTGACGTAGAATCTGTAACTGCAATAAAACATGGGGTTCTCACTTAAAATGTCAAAAGTTGCCCCCACCCTCAGATGAAGTGACTGTGAGCTACATTTTACGGACTCGAATTGCCCTATCAAAAATTACAGTGAGTTTACTTGGGCACTTTTTGTTGTATGACGCATTTATTTCATATTATTCTCTAGTCTTGGGTTAAATTAATAGTGTGGTAGTATCGTTACGTTAAAAAACGAAAGCTAAATCTAAACAAGACTTGAAATTCAATTACGTTGAAAATGCAACAATTACTACAGGATGAAAAAAAAAAACCGTTAGTCAATATTTACTGATAAATTTAAATAAAGTTACCATACCTCAACTAATGTACTCTTTGACACCCTCGGCAGTCCCTACCAAGTTGATAAAAGCATATGAAGCCCAAGCACCAACAAGAATCTCATTGACAAGTTACAAGAGTTTTATGCATTTGGCCATGGCAAGTGACAGGACTACATTGCTAATTATTACGTAAAAGTTAACTCATAAACCCCATTTATACAATGCAAAATTCCTGATCAAAATGTAAACATTTAGGCCACAATGATAAACCAGATAAATTACAAATTTTCTGCAATGCCAAAATAAATATATTTATTAAATTTACACTAGTTTGGTTTTTCCATGCTAATTTTGGGAACTAAAAAAACTACAATTATCCTACAAAACCAGAGACAAAATAAAATCATTTTAATAAAGGCAGGGGTAAACAAAGTAATACTCACAGCAGACATTTGACCATCCTTTCCCAGCCAAGCAGTTTTAATCTGAAACCAATCAAATCATGTCACTAAAAAGTTTAAAAAAAAAACATAGATGTGTCACAAACTACAATCATTCAAAAAAATAAATAACAAACTTGTTCTGAAATGGTGGCCAATTTTGTGTATCCATTTTCAGTGACATAAAATTATATAGACCTAAAATAAATTAATGATGCATTGTACCTGCAATAATTACTGCTAGTGAAGTATATCAGAGTGTAATCCAGAAAAGAATAAAGAACTCCTTTAATGAGACAATAAATATGACGAGCTAGAAATCAGCGTGAACAGGAAAAACTGCCATCTTTGCTTTATGCACTATGTGACCAGGCATGCAACAGGACCACACAAACGTTTAAATCAAAAACCAAATTAATAACAGAAAATATTATCCGACATTTTTCTGTTGGGATGTGTGCACACATTGAACATTGTATGAGAATTAGATGACAGAGTTATGGCATGCAGTTTGCAACTGGCTGCTTGTAGCCTCACCTGAACGCCACACACACACACACCAAATGTATGCTGTCCATTTTCCTTAAGGAAAGGAATGTGCCCAGTTCACACGGTTACATGCAGTGCTAACTTTGTGTAGCAAGTCTGAATGATGGGGCACTAAAATTTGACACAAATATTTTCCTTTTAATGTTGCACTGTGCCATAAAAGTCTAACAAACTTCTTCTTGAATAATTAAAATGTTTTGGCTTCAAGCCCTGATGTGATTGGTCCCCCGCTCCAACTTCCACACATTGGATGTAGCTGGACCATAGAGGTGGACACAGTGAGTATGATGAATTATGACAAAAAAGAAAATGATACACATCAACGGTAAAACTCTTAGTGAATTAGCTGAACATTCATCAGAAATATGAACTGAAAATAACCAAGCACATAAATATATGTGAACTTAAAAATTTATCACCAATAATAAATGTTATTAAATGAATCATAATAAATATTACAGTTCCAAATTTCTTTGTAAACATCTGTAAATAAATACCCTGACTCCTCGGGTTAACTGATTGTCCTGTGACTGACCTTAATGATACAACGACTCAAGACGTATCAAACAAAAATTCTGTTTAAACATTAAAACCCACAAAATTTAACATCAACAATTCTGGAGCCTCAAAATGCAACATTAATATATAATACCAATAACAAAGCATTGTAACTAACCCAAATTACAATGGATTACATTTTCAATAAAATACCATTTAAATCCACTTCTATATCTACACTGAAGAGCCAAAAAAAACTGGTACACCTGCCTAATATTGTGTAGGGGAACCCACGAACACGCAGAAGTGCCGCAAGACGACATGGCATGCACTCGACTAATGTCTGAAGGTATACAGAGGCAATTCACACCATAAATTCTGAAGAGCAGTCCAAAAATCCATAGGAGTGCGAGGCGGTGGAGATCTCTTCTGAACAGCACGTTGCAAGGCATCCCAGATATGCTCAATAATGTTCATGTCTGGTGATTTAGGTGGCCAATGGAAGTGTCTAAAGTCAGAAGAGTGTTCCTGGAGCCACTCGGTAGCAACTCTCGACGTGTGGGGTGTCGCATTGTCCTGCTGGAATTGTCCACGTCCGTCGGAATGCACAATGGACATGAATGGGTGCAGGTGATCGGACAGGATGCTTACGTATCTGTCACCTGTCAGAGTCGTATCTAAACATATCAGGGGTCCCATTTCACGCCAACTGCACACGCCTCATACCATGACAGAGCCTCCACCAGCTTGAACAGTCCCCTGTTGACATGTAGGGTCTATGGATTCATGAAGATGTCTCCATATCCGTACACGTCCATCCACCCAATACAATTGGAAATGAGTCTCGTCAGACCAGGCAACATGTTTCCTGTCATTAACAGTCCAATAGCAGTGTTGGCGGGCCCAGGCGAGGCGTAAAACTTTGTGTCGTGCAGTCAACAACGGTACACGAGTGAGCCTTCGGCTACGAAAGCCCATATCAATGATGGTCCGATGAATAGTTCGCACGCTGGCACTTTTTGATGCCCCAGCTTTGAAATCTGCGCCAATTTGAGAACGGGTTGCACGCCTGTCACGTTTAACGATTTTCGCCAGTCGTCGTTTGTCCCGTTCATTCAAAATCTTTTTCCGGACGCAGCGATGTCGAAGATTTGATGTTTTACCGGATTCCCGATATTCATAGTACACTCGTGAAATGGTTGCATGCGAAAATCCAAATTTTATCGCTACCTCGGAGATGCTATGTCCCATCTCTCGTGCGCCGACTACAACACCACGTTCAAACTCACTTAAATCTTTATAACCTGACATTGTAGCAGCAGTAACCAATCTAGCAACTTTGCCAGATGCTTGTTGTCTTATATAGGCGCTACCGACCACATCGCGTTACTCTGATTGGTTCCATACCTCTGTTATTTGTATACGCACGCCTATACCAGTTTTTTTGGCTCTCCAGTGTAAGTACCCCATATGGTTCTCTAAACATTCAATTTATTTTCTAAACAAAGACATTTCAAGCTTCATTAAAAAAATTACAACACTCAATTCTACAATTTTTCATATTACAGATGTCACCCCAGAAATATTCTCAAAATTGAAGAATGCAAATGGCAACAAACTGTAAATAATAAAGTAAAAAAAAGTCCTCAAAAATGTAATATTATACAACAGCATTAAAAGAAGATCAAAATAAAAACCATTGTCTAGTCATAAAAGATAAAGAGGAAAAAAAACCCATAGCGTCGCACAGCCTCAGGCCATCAACCAAATTTGTAGACATGTTTTTCTAAATTTACACAAATGAAAAATTACAGCAAGTGCGAAACTTACCTATATCCAAAACCAATACCAATTCACCCTTTAGCAATTACATTAAGTTTATGATGTTGGAGTATTTAAAAAAACTTAAATTACCTTTTTCTGCCAGTCCTAACAATATACCANCCTGCACGCGCGACTACCTCTCTGCTTGACCTCGGGATGCGTAAATGGGCAGCACGTGTCATCCGGAGTACCTACAATGGTTTAAGCTGGCGGGAGGGGGTCAGTGTCAGCGCCGCTCTACTTAATACTCCTATTATGTCACGCGTCAACTGTTTCTAATAAAACTTTCATATGTATTGACGTAGAATCTGTAACTGCAATAAAACATGGGGTTCTCACTTAAAATGTCAAAAGTTGCCCCCACCCTCAGATGAAGTGACTGTGAGCTACATTTTACGGGCTCGAATTGCCCTGTCAAAAATTAGAGTGAGTTTACTTGGGCACTTTTTGTTGTATGACGCATTTATTTCATATTATTCTGTAGTCTTGGGTTAAATTAATAGTGTGGTAGTATCGTTACATTAAAAAACGAAAGCTAAATCTAAACAAGACTTGAAATTCAATTACGTTGAAAATGCAACAATTACTGCAGGATGAAAAAAAAAAAAAAAAAAAACAGTTAGTCAATATTTACTGATAAATTTAAATAAAGTTGCCATACCTCAACTAATGTACTCTTTGACACCCTCGGCAGTCCCTGCCAAGTTGATAAAAGCATATGAAGCCCAAGCACCAGCAAGAATCTCATTGACAAGTTACAAGAGTTTTATGCACTAGGCCATGGCAAGTGACAGGACTACATTGCTAATTATTACGTAAAAGTTAACTCATAAACCCCATTTATACAATGCAAAATTCCTGATCAAAATGTTAACATTTAGGCCACAATGATAAACCAGATAAATTACAAATTTTCTGCAATTCCAAAATAAATATATTCATTAAATTTACGCTAGTTTGGTTTTTCCATACTAATTTTGGGAACTAAAAAAAACTACAATTATCCTACAAAACCAGAGACAAAATAAAATCATTTTAATAAAGGCAGGGGTAAACAAAGTAATACTCACAGCAGACATTTGACCATCCTTTCCCAGCCAAGCAGTTTTAATCTGAAACCAATCAAATCATGTCACTAAAAAGTTTTAAAAAAAGACATAGATGTGTCACAAACTGCAATCATTCAAAAAAATAAATAACAAACTTGTTCTGAAAAGGTGGCCAATTTTGTGTATCCATTTTCAGTGACACAAAATGATATAGACCTAAAATAAATTAATGATGCATTGTACCTGCAATAATGACTGCTAGTGAAGTATATCAGAGTGTAATCCAGAAAAGAATAAAGAACTCCTTTAATGAGACAATAAATATGACAAGCTAGAAATCAGCGTGAACAGGAAAAACTGCCATCTTTGCTTTATGCACTATGTGACCAGGCATGCAACAGGACCACACAAACGTTTAAATCAAAAACCAAATTAATAACAGTAAATATTATCTGACATTTTTCTGTTGGGATGACACATTGAACATTGTATGAGAATTAGATGACAGAGTTATGGCATGCAGTTTGCAACTGGCTGCTTGTAGCCTCACCTGAACACCACACACACACACACACACACACACACACCAAATGTATGCTGTCCATTTTCCTTAAGGAAAGGAATGGGCCCAGTTCACACGGTTACATGCAGTGCTAACTTTGCGTAGCAAGTCTGAATGATGGGGCACTAAAATTTGCCACAAATATTTTCCTTTTAATGTTGCACTGTGCCATAAAAGTCTAACAAACTTCTTCTTGAATAATTAAAATGTTTTGGCTTCAAGCCCTGATGTGATTGGTCCCCCGCTCCAACTTCCACACATTGGATGTAGCTGGACCATAGAGGTGGACACAGTGAGTATGATGAATTATGACAAAAAAGAAAATGATACACATCAACGGTAAAACTCTTAGTGAATTAGCTGAACATTCATCAGAAATATGAACTGAAAATAACCAAGCACAAATATATCTGAACTTAAAAATTTATCACCAATAATAATTGTTATTAAATGAATCATAATAAATATTACAGTTCCAAATTTCTTTGTAAACATCTGTAAATAAATACCCTGACTCCTCAGGTTAACTGATTGTCCTGTGACTGACCTTAATGATACAACGACTCAAGTCGTATCAAACAGAAATTCTGTTTAAACATTAAAACAAACAAAAGTTAACATCAACAATTCTGGAGCCTCAAAATGCAACATTAATATATAATACCAATAACAAAGTATCGTAACTAACCCAAATTACAATGGATTACATCTTCAATAAAAAACCATTTAAATCCACTTCTATATCTACACTGAAGAGCCAAAAAAAACTGGCACACCTGCCTAATATTGTGTAGGGCACCCACGAGCACGCAGAAGTGCCGCAAGACGACATGGCATGCACTCGACTAATGTCTGAAGGTATACAGGAGGCAATTCACACCATGAATTCTGAAGAGCAGTCCAAAAATCCATAGGAGTGCGAGGCGGTGGAGATCTGTTCTGAACAGCACGTTGCAAGGCATCCCAGATATGCTCAATAATGTTCATGTCCGATGGTTTAGGTGGCCAATGGAAGTGTCTAAAGTCAGAAGAGTGTTCCTGGAGCCACTCGGTAGCAACTCTCGACATGTGGGGTATCACATTGTCCTGCTGGAATTGTCCACGTCCGTCGGAACGCACAATGGACATGAATGGGTGCAGGTGATTGGACAGGATGCTTACGTACCTGTCACCTGTCAGAGTCGTATCTAAACATATCAGGGGTCCCATTTCACGCCAACTGCACATGTCTCATACCATGACAGAGCCTCCACCAGCTTGAACAGTCCCCTGTTGACATGTAGGGTCCATGGATTCATGAGGACGTCTACATACCCATACACGTCCATCCGCCGGATACAGTTGGAAACGAGACTCGTCAGACCAGGCAACGTGTTTCAGTCATCAACAGTCAAATGGCGGTGTTGGCAGGCCCAGGCGAGGCGTAAAGCTTTGTGTCATGCAGACAACAACGGGTCACGAGTGGGCCTTCGGCTCCGAAAGCCCATATCAATGATGGTCCGTTGAATAGTTCGCACGCTGGAACTTTTTGNACCCTGCTCTTGTCAGTCGTCGTTTATCCCGTTCATTCACAATCTCTTTCCGGCGGCAGCGGTGTCGAAGATTTGATGTTTTGCCAGATTCCCGATATTCACTGTACACTCGTAAAATGGTCGTAAGCGAAAATCAAGATTTTATCGCTACCTTGGAGATGCTATGTCCTATATCTCGTGCGCCGACTATAACACCACGTTCAAACTCCCTTAAATCTTGATAACCTGACATTGTAGCAGCAGTAACCGATCTAGCAACTTTGCCAGATGCTTGTTGTCTTATATAGGCGCTACCGACCACATCGCGTTACTCTGATTGGTTCCATACCTCTGTTATTTGTATACGCACACCTATACCAGTTTTTTTGGCTCTCCAGTGTAAGAACCCCATATGGTTCTCTTAACATTCAATTTATTTTCTAAACAAAGACATTTCAAGCTTGATTAAAAAAATTATAACACTCAATTCTACAATTTTTCATATTACAGATGTCACCCCAGAAATATTCTCAAAATTGAAGAATGCAAATGGCAACAAACTGTAAATAATAAAGTAAAAAAAAGTCCTCAAAAATTTAATATTATACAACAACATTAAAAGAAGATCAAAATAAAAACCATAGCCTAGTCATAAAAGATAAAGAGGAAAAAAACCCATAGCGTCGCACAGCCTCAGGCCATCAACCAAATTTGTAGACATGTTTGTTTAAATTTACACAAATGAAAAATGACAGCAAGTGCGAAACTTACCTTTATCCACAACCAATACCAATTCACCCTTTAGCAACTACATTAAGTTTATGATGTTGGAGTATTTAAAAAAACTTAAATTACCTTTTTCTGCCAGTCCTAACAATATACCAAACTTTATCGTTACAGGCTGTTCCAAGATCCTAATCCCACTTTGAACCAAAATATTTGGTGAATGTACGACTAACGTTCCACTCTTTGGAAAAATGCTGTAGTAACAAATAAATCAGTACTTACAGATATGTTTAACTTTTATTCTCAAATTTTTTTTATAAAAATTAACACATATTTTCTTTTTTATACTAATAATAGGCTTTTCAAGTTTCAACATACACTTGTTCTGGAAAAGATCACCACAACTAATTTTATAGGATTTGTTAATATTATTTACAAGAAAGTCATATGAAGGGGTCAAGTAGACATGGTAGATTTTGATTTTGCCAAGACTTTCGGCAGTGTTCACAGGATTTTATTAAAAAAACTTGACAGTGTAAGCCTTTCCTAACAGATCAAAGTTAATTGAAAGTTCCTCAATAAATAGACATTTCAAAGTATGCACTTTTCCTTCAGTTTCCCCTTTTACTTTGGGTGTTCCTCAATGAAATTATCTTTCTCCTTTGCTTTTTATTATTTCCATGGATTATGTTACAGTAATTAACAACTCATAAACAGCTTTGTTTGCTGATCACCTCAAAATACATTGTAACATTACCTCAATTGAGGACTGCTTCCTGATGCCAAAGGATATTGAAGTTATCAATTCTTGGTGTTAAAATAATATGATGACTATATATCTAAATGAAATCATCACTTTTACTGGAAAAAGAATAAGAATTATGTATATAAAATACTTACAAAGAGTCTTTGTATACAATATTTCTGAATTCCATGGGATTCAAGGCTATTTTTTACAGTGCTCATTACTCCCAGACATCAAAAGCTAAAATTTAATAGGATTAATTACATTCATTAGTTTTGCAGCGACCACACCAA
Source organism: Clitarchus hookeri (assembly GCA_002778355.1). Classification (NCBI taxonomy): domain Eukaryota; kingdom Metazoa; phylum Arthropoda; class Insecta; order Phasmatodea; family Phasmatidae; genus Clitarchus; species Clitarchus hookeri. The sequence goes on along the minus strand of NQII01000277.1, from coordinate 20,047 downwards.
ACTCAACACTGTGCCATTAGTATTCCTTAGTGCGTTCTAAACTATAAGATGGCACAATAGTTTGAAATAGTTTAAAGTCTATCAATAATGGCAGACATTGAGGAGGGAGGGGAGTATTTTTGTTAAATATAACCTTAATCAATTTCATGTTATCCACAATTTCAGAACTTTACAAGAAATAAGAGACAAACTAGATTGACTTCTCATGCATAAAGTGTTATTAAATTCACTTGATTAAACAGACAGAGACACGACACACACAAACCCCAGCCCTAGGACTTCTATCCTTATTGTAAAAAACAAATGACTTAATTTATAGACTTGTAATTAGCTATATAATAAACACACAAACAACCTACATTTTCACAATATTAACTTTAAAAAATTGTCTTTCATTAATAATTTACCTTGATTAATGTATGTAACGCAACCTTTAGAAAATTAGTTGTCATGGTATTAACAATGTGCTGTTCTCCTATGAAATCATTGTATGTGTGAATCTGCAAGTTTTCTTTGTGGGATTATTTTGCATATGAGTTGGTAATATTTGATATGTTCAGCAGTTTGGCCTTTTTATGAATAGGTCTTGCTTTTACAAACTAATAACTTCACTTGCATTTTCATTTCTGCCTGCACATAGCCTAAAATTTTATTTCAGTATGTAAAACAAGAAGTTACAGTAATTATGCAAATTAGGAGCTTTTCTGAACGAAACATCCTAGACCAACAAAAGTAGCATTAATGGGTTCTGCACAGCTTACCTTGTTCATATTAAAGAGGGGGTCATGTTAAAATAGGTAGAACATATTTTAAAAAATTTAACAAAATTGCGAAATGTACGAGCAGTTTGGCTGGTGTGTTTACGTCGGTCGCCATGCTTAATGGCTGCGCATCACTGTTCCTCACGCTACCTACCGGCCGCGGATATTCAGGAGGGCGTAATGTTGAAATAAATATAAGGTATAAACTAAAATAGTTAATAGTACAAGCGGTCCGCCACTTTTTTTACGTCGGACGCCTTAATATTTGGTGATTTTCGGCATTGTGCCATCACCTTATTGGCTGTAAGTCGTTGACGTCATCGTAACGATCTTTTATAAGTCTTCGTCATCAAATTTCAGTTGCCGTTCAAATGTGAAACAGTGCGGTTGTGTTGTTGCGGACACACAAATTGTAACGTCCGAATCGGACCAATTTAAAAACTGACAGTGGAATAATGAGTGCTTCTGTGCGTATTTTCGCCTATGAACGTGTGCTTCTGTGCAAAATATTCGCCTATGTGGCAGGTGTTACTTGTTTCGTCGAGTGAAGTAAGGTGTACAACAGTTGAATTGGCCGAGGACAGAGGAATTTTACTCGCCGCTACCTAGGTGAGTTAATTAATATTCTTCCGTGTGTTTTACGAATCCTTTAAATCCCTAACATCCTATATTTGACTAAATTTGTATATTAGTTTAAAACCCTCAAATCCGAGGTTAGTTTAAAACCCTACTATCCTAGGTTAGATTAACACCATACAATCCTAACTTAGTTTAAAACCCAACAATCCTAGGTTAGTTTAAAACCCAAAAATCTTAGGTTAGTATAAAACCCTACAATCCTAGGTTAGTATATAACCCTAAACTCCTAGGTTAGTTAAAAACTCTACAATCCTAGGTTAGTTTTAAAATGTAAAATAGTGATTCACCCATCGTAGCGTTAGGTTCTGTTAGGTTAGGTGGGCACATATTAAGAAATTAGTCTTACGTTAATGCCCCTCGTATATTAGTGTTATGCATCATTAGTAGAGTGGAAATATAACATTTTCCGTGAATTATTATTATTATTATTTTTTTTTTTTTCAAAAAACCCTTAAACTTAATAATTACCCATTTTGCATGCTATAACTCCAAATGTGTTACGTTACTCACCCATTGAATCTGCAATCATACCTTGTACATAATTAAGACATGTTAACGTCTATTCACTTTCTCGAAACTCCATACACACTCAGATTTCTGCAAAATGATTATTTTTTTACATTTCCCATGGATATAATAGCAGAGAAACTCTTGTATTTTCGTGTAATAATTTGATTTAACACGCCAAACAGAATGAATTACACTCGTACATCACACACCTCTACACAGTCAAATTTACACGGCACACTAATGTGGCGCACATACCCACCTTACGATTGTGACATAAACCAATTTTGATGTGCATTTGCTTCCTGTCTCTGTGTATCATTGGTCACAAAATGTATTGGCACGTATCATGGTGATACACAAAAACTGTTGATAAACACCATCTGTAAACATATTTTTGTGTGATCTACTATATGTATATTTATTCTACTAATACATTACAAAGTACAATCCTCTCGTGAACATAGACAAAGTAAGCCTTGAGTAAATCAACAGAATTACATGATGTTCTGACCCTGTTTGATTGTTAGTTTTTCACCTGTATAACCTTAGCGCCTCGGCATAAATATACCCTGGGAATGACTTTTCACAAAATAAGGATTGGTTTCAAAAGATATTCTCGCATTTAATACAATTTAGCGGACAGATCTAAATATATTGGGCATACTCTTTACGTGTTTTACCGCATGAACACCACATCTTCATAGCCCTCCTCACCATCATATTTCATGGTATATACTGCAAATTACGTACAGCCCCAATAAAATTCGTATTAAGTGTGATTAGTAATAATAATATATAACACCCACAGGTATTGTATCCCCGATTTTCGGAACGGAAAAGTCGGTATTCTATATATTTGCCTTTATTACCTCTGTACAATTAAGTTTGTTTGTATTGTTATTTGATTAAAAATATTATTGTATATTGTATGCCGTGAATAAATGTAACTGTAACTCTCCCAAACAGTGAGCCCAGACTCATTGCGCCCCAGGAAATATCAAAATAACAACTGCTAAAACCCTCCTTGAAGTATAAACGGTACATGTGCAAAAAAAACCAAACGAGGATTCCACCACCTTTAAAAATACTAAATTATGGGAACTCACATGTTGCAAATAATGGTTGACACTATTATACACCATTTTAAAAATTCAATTCTCCNACACCAAACGAGGATTCCACCACCTTTAAAAGTACTAAATTATGGGAACTCACATGTTGCAAATAATGGTTGACACTATTATACACCATTTTAAAAATTCAATTCTCCTAACACCTAAAACATATTTCGCGCTAGCAGCTTCCAAGTTCCAACAATATTCCAAAACAATCATGCACATTTATATTATGTACAGCCAGAAAATCACTCCGCGTATTCGGAAATTCTACTGCGCAACCACCAGTACCGTCATACGCTAAACATTCGAAAAATAAGGTTTCGGTTGAGACCAGTTAAGGTTACTTCTACTGACAAATAATCAGGTTGAGATCACCAAACTTAAAAATTTTACAACCAAACATTTTTGCCACCAGGTAACCACTAACATCGCATGTGTACAGGTTTTCTTTATTTTAAACATCAAAAAAAGGATAATTGTAATAATCATAAACCCTAATAAAATATCTCCGTAACGTCTTTCTTTTATTATTCACGTGACTTAAAATTATAATTAAAATATACTATTCGGAAAACTACGAACATAGCCACGGAAATTTTCACTACGCCAACCTCTCTTTTAAGAACCCGTGATTTGTTCTATAACCTGAGTAGATTAAACCTACACAAGTAATAACAGTTGGTCTTCATACTGGATTGAAAATAAAAGGACATGTCAATGCACTCTTTAATATTCTATAGTGCTTTACTCAATATAGCAAAATTTTGGCTTACAAAATGTTTTATTTAAATATGGCAACTTAATCGAAAAAAAAAATTAGTTGAAAAATAATTTCCGGGCATTTACTGCACAATTATATTACGAATGGAGAAAAATACAAACATTCATTTAGAAACACGTATACTTATTTCGCACAAAGATTCTGTATGTGTTTCCATTGAATTAGAGATATGTTGATACCACTATGTTCTGTGCCTTTTCCGAACTATCACACCATTTGACCTGGAAGTATATTCTCTAACTTTTGGCAGTTAAGGTCAGCATCTTGCAAACAATGGATATTTTAACTCCACAGTCGTGAACTCTCGTTAATCATAAGGTTTTCTAAAGAATATTTGGATACAAACCATTAAGGCCTTTTTAATAACGCTTTCGTCTGAATTACAAAACTGTAAATAACCATATCACGGGATTTAGTGCATNCCATTAAGGCCTTTTTAATAACGCTTTCGTCTGAATTACAAAACTGTAAATAACCATATCACGGGATTTAGTGCATAGCAATCTTTAAGGATAATTATATTCATTCCCTTCCCATAACAAATAGTGCCCAAGCAAATAAATGAATAAAGTAATTCTAACTACACTGAAGAGCCAAAAAAAAACTGGTACACCTGCCTAATATCGTGTTGGGCACCCGCGAGCTCGCAGAAGTGCCTCAAGACAACGTGGCATGGACTCGACTAATTTCTGAAGGTATGCAGAGGCAATTCAAACCATGAATCCTGCAGAGCAGTTCACAAATCCATAGAAGTGCGAGGCGGTGGAGATCTCTTCTGAACAGCACGTTGCAAGGCATCCCAGATATGCTCAATAATGTTCATGTCTGGTGGTTTAGGTGGCCAATGGAAGTGTCTAAAGTCAGAAAAGTGATCCTGGAGCCACTCCGTAGCAACTCTCGACATGTGGGGTGTCGCATCGTCCTGCTGGAATTGCCCACGTCCGTCGGAACGCACAATGGACACGAATGGGTGCAGGTGATCGGACAGGATGCTTACGTATCTGTCATCTGCCAGAGTCGTATCTAGCAGTAACAGGGGTCCCATTTCACGCCAACTGCACATGCCGCATACAATGACAGAGCCTCNGCCAGAGTCGTATCTAGCAGTAACAGGGGTCCCATTTCACGCCAACTGCACATGCCGCATACAATGACAGAGCCTCCACCAGCTTGAATAGTCCCCTGTTGACATGTAGGGTCCATGGATTCATGAGGATGTCTCCATATCCATACACGTCCATCCGCCCGATACAATTAGAAATGAGACTCGTCAGACCATGCAACGTGTTTCCAGTCATCAAAAGTCCAATGGCAGTGTTAATGGGCCTAGGCGAGGCGTAAAGTTTTGTGTCGTGCAATCAACAATGGTACACGAGTGGGCCTTCGACTCCGAAAGCCCATATCAAAAATGGTCCATTGAATAGTTCGCATGCTGGCACTTGTTGATGCCCCAGCTTTGAAATCTGAGCCAATTTGAGAATGGATTGCACATCTGTCACATTTAATGATTTTCGCCAGTCGTCGTTTGTCCCGTTCATTCACAATCTTTTTCCGGCCGCAGCGATGTCAAAGATTTGAAGTTTTACCGGATTCCCGATATTCATGGTACACTCGTGAAATGGTTGCATGCGAAAATCCAAATTTTATCGCTACCTCGGAGATGCTATGTCCCATCTCTCGTGCGCCGACTATAACACCATGTTGAAACTCACTTAAATCTTTATAACCTGACCTTGTAGCAGCAGTAACTGTTCTAACAAATTTGACAGCTGGTTGTTGTCTTATATAGGTGATNTGAAACTCACTTAAACCTTTATAACCTGACCTTGTAGCAGCAGTAACTGTTCTAACAAATTTGACAGCTGGTTGTTGTCTTATATAGGTGATGCCGACCGCGTCACGATACTCTGATTGGTTCCATACCTCTGTTATTTGCATACACACGCCTATACCGATTTTATGGCTCTCCAGCGTACTTCAACGACTACGTGAAGCATTACACCGTATGGCCTGTTTCATGCTATTTGATGAAATTTTGAAATTTCGGCGAAAGTAGCGCAAATGTTTACTTTCGTTTATGTATCCTTTCGTTATCAGCTGGTGCTTCAAGTGGCGGATGTATATTTATTTTATTAACAAGCTGTCAGCTAATCCACTTTCCATTGCAATGCTAAATAAATTTTAAGGTACTTATACTCTCACATCTGTCTAAAAAATGTGTAGGCGTTAAAAGTAAAAACATAAAACCTTGAAATATATATATATATATTTATTACCTATTTTTTTATTTATTTCGGACAACTACTTTGGGTTATTATTTCCGAGACGGTAATTCTAACTCTTATCACACTTCGGATGTTACCGCTAAAATGATAGGACTGGAAATAAAAGTAATACGGGAGACTTGCTTGACAACACCCTTTTTATTTGCTAACAAACAACTTACCAACGACTTTTGCAAAGCAGTTATTCTGCTATTACAGATACTAAACAGCTTGAGTTAGAAATATGTGGCTGCGATAATGTAAGAATTCTTCAAACCGTCCCATTTTCTTCATTTTATTAATACAGAATAGTAACAACACGAAAACAACAAAAAATTGGGTTAATAGGAGANCCGTCCCATTTTCTTCATTTTATTAATACAGAATAGTAACAACACGAAAACAACAAAAAATTGGGTTAATAGGAGAACTGGTTGTAATTCGGGATTTGGTTGACATATAGCGTGAAAAGGCATTTTGTAACAGATGGGGTGGTAGGAATTGTTGTCAACTAACTCAACATATTGCAGCACTTTGCCCTGCTTCTCTATTCCATCTACGAACAAGTTAACTTTTCACCTTTTATTGGCCCAAAACGACAAGAGTTTGAAATATATTTCGTCAAATTATTTGGAAATAAATTATTCAACTATACCCTCCGATATTTCTGTAGGTTTTGGAACTAATATCAAGCATGTATTGAAGGTGTGCAGTGTGGCGGTACGACATAAAAATATCTTCCAATGTTTTGGCGTTGTCGAGGTTACCCAGGACTGGTTGAATGTTGGATTACCCAGCGCCATAACCCAGTGGAGAGTTATTGATGAGCCTAGTTCGGTCGAAGGCCCAAGGGAACCTGGATATCTCCGTCAGTTGCGCTATTTCTAACTTATGACGAGACTGTAGGCCGTCTCATACGCCTGAAATATGCTATGAAATTGTGGGTGATGCTACAAAGGGGGTAGTACCCTACAGTGATTTGACACAATTAACTTGGTATAAGTCTTTATTCACTGTTCTGATTACAGGCCAATAATACATGAAAATTTACCCAGCACTTATGACCTGCCAGTAACCTTGGCGTGAAATAATGTGGTATTATTTTGATACGCGATTGCGTTAAGCTCTCTGATGAGGGGACGGATAGCTCTCCCCTCAGTGCAGTAATAAATAAAATAAAAATGCTCCATTTAATTAATTAATATTACTATCGTAGTAAAATTATTACAGTCTAAAAGATGTTATCGAGGGGACTCTTGGAGAGGCCAACCAACACAGCCGTTCTGGTCCGAGTGCTGAGACGACCAGAACGAGTGGCCTTCGTTTATGTAACAAGTGACCAGAACCGAAGTCAAATGGCGAATGATGTAACATAACATGAGCACTCTATGATATGACTGTAATGGTGCAAAATTGTATAAATTAAATGAAACACATTGGTGACACCCAACTTTTATTAATAAATGTCTGTAATGCTTGAAGTTGTGAAGTTTATGGGACCCGTCACCACACTAAATGATATGTTACAATGATGGACGCCTCTATAGGCAATCTCCCTTTTAGAAAACATAATTAATTCTTAACAGATTCACTTTATTACATTTTTCATTGTTAAAAGTGCTTGAATTTCACTTGCTAAGATGCATTTCCATTTCACTGGCAACAGTGTTGCCAGGTGGCTGTCTCCTGAAGCGATGGACGAGTCCACCTGGGCAAATGGGTTTGCAATGTTATACTCTATTTCTATTAATACAATAAAACACACCCCCGACTGTAGCTGTGAATGCGGTGACTGTGCTTAATATGTTTGTAACAATGCTGCACACTACTGGATGACACTTAGGGGCACTTATCACTTCAGTTTCGCCTAAAAGCCAGTAGACGTCACCCGGTGGTGCGTTGCGTCGTATTTAGCTGCGCGAGCTGCGACGACGCAACGACCAATTGTCAGTGCGCCCAATGGCTGTGACTTTGGGGTAAACACCGTTTCGAATCGCCTACCCATTTATTAAAAGAGTTACCTCTTGTAATAAATGAGAAGGGCGGTCTATCGAGTTTCGTAATCCTTGTTGGCAAGAAGGTGCAAGTTCCGTTCTTGTCGACTTGCATTACGCACTCTTGGCCTGAAGTAGTTAGTGCCGCTCGGTGTAGTTGGTGTAGTTTGTGTGACTGCGGCAGTCAGAGTGGGCACAAGGAGCTCGTTGACACATNAGTGCCGCTCGGTGTAGTTGGTGTAGTTTGTGTGACTGCGGCAGTCAGAGTGGGCACAAGGAGCTCGTTGACACATGGTTCACGTCAGTTTGAAGTTGCATTTCATTTGAATATGGATCGTTTTAATGTCCGTTTCATTTTGAACACATGTAAATTACTACTTCAGCACGAAGTTTAGTTTGTAAGATTAATAACAGCTGGTTTGTGAACACATAAAACAAAACATATTAATTAATCTAGGAACTCTTTCTAATCCGCGTATTTTCTGCTTGTTTGATGTGCGTCGGCAGAGCAGTCAGAATGGCGAAGGTAATATTACTTTTCATTCGTTCATGCATCAGCTGATAAATGATTTTGTAAATGGCACATTGTTTGTTACGTATACATCAAGTGTCACTCACTGACTGTCAAAATCTCATGAACCTATATGAGACAGACCATATGTAAGTGGGAAAAAATAGATGTTTTATTAATTAAAGAATTTTACTTGAAATATACATTCATAGGTAATAAGAAAAATCATTAGTTTGGTGTGGTGATTCAAATCAATAGAAAACCAAGAAAAATTCAAAATACAACACTAAATCAGAACTTACAAGTTTCTGTTAACTAAAGTAAATTGTATTGCCGAATTTTGTACAGAGTTACATGTATACAATGTAAATTAAAGTGGGCCTGACTCACAAGGTCTACCAGTGGCTATTACTGTACAAAAAGGCCAAGAATGGCATGAAAAGTTACAAGCGTAATTAAACCTCCAGGGTCGGTAAATTGACCTGATATAGGGGTGCTGCGAAGACNATGGCATGAAAAGTTACAAGCGTAATTAAACCTCCAGGGTCGGTAAATTGACCTGATATAGGGGTGCTGCGAAGACTGGGAGGACTGTTGGTAAACCAAATAAAAGTTCCGGTAAATTACATTAACCTATTGCAGTTAAATGTCCAGAACAATGAAAGAAAGTCCCTCGCGACGAAATGCTCATGAAGCACCTAAGACCCACGGAATCTGACGCCCAGGGGTAGCGCAGGTGAATCGCGTCCTTGCTGAGAGCTCGCACCATCCCGCGAGATATCTTAATTTACTGACCTCATTACACAAACACGTAAAACCACAGACAATAGGACTCTTCAACGCTCGGGATGGACATCCCTTAGCTTGAGGAGAGTTCAGAGTTCTTTTTTAAGCACTAATTTTATTACAAAACAAGGTTATGTAGTTCCTTGCAGAGCATGTGGAAAATTAAGGACTGTTAAGTTTTGGGCACTCTACGACCGGAACGATCAGGTTAAGGTGGAAGTACCCTTGCATTCTTGGATTTACGTATTTTCCTCCACAACTTAATTTTCGCAGTTAATATTCAAAAACCAAGCTAGTCAAGTTACAGGGAACATTTTAACAGTTATTTCGAAATCCCACTTATTTTTCTTACATTATTAGTTTCACATCTATAACCATAATCAGACATTACCTGATTGTTTAACACTTCAATACCCTAGCCTTGCTACTCTACACCTCATTAAATATGCAAATGGTGTGCATTTATTCTGCGATTACTTCACAATCCCCTAGGGGAGAATTTCATGAACCTTTCCCCGCGGGCGATAAATTCTAATGGTATTTACTACACATTCTAACACTAGATTCCTATTCTAATTACACAGATCACCTTAGGGACACCACAGGCACTCGGTATCGGGTCATAAACCATTCGCAAGTGAACGTAGCTGACACACATCAGGATACACGACGTGCGTGTTCCATGGGAAGATGATGTGATGACAGTGGCTGTGCCAGACCGCACAGGAGTGGCCCACGTCACATTGTATAAATGTAACTCAGTACACTATTCGGCAATACAATTTACTTGAGTTAACCGAAACTTGTGAGTTCTCATTTAGTGTTTTATTTCGTGCCCTGGCCTATCCAGGAAGTTATCGACGCCTGAAGGATGCATCCTTCATTTATAAGGTAACATGCAATACCAAGGTGTGCTAGAGAGCCTGAATACCACATTTATATATTACATTTTCCTGTAAATTTATTTCGTTTGTGTCAGGGGATACAGCCACGTGGTCGTTGGGTCCACGATCCTGAGAACTGTGACTTCGTGTTCACCCAGTGAGCTGCCACCCATTCTATTCGAAATAGGACTATTGTGTAATATTCTGCCTTTTCTTAACTTAGCCGCCGGACGACGTCCGCATTACTATCCCCGACCGCTCAGGCAACATGACGTCCTCGACATCTACGGGCTTCATATGAGTGGTAGAATTATACTCTCCAACAAGTTTCGGCAGACCGGTGAAAACGCTCGACGATGCGTCTTGAGTACGTAGTATTTGGAATAGTGATTTAAGCAGTACCTTTACATCATTGCATGGAAAGTAGAATTAAAATATTGTTTACCATAGTCGGTGTGGATATTTTTCGGTATGCGTCCTTTGCTCAACACATCCATCATGGCCTCACGTGCATTTTTCGACTTGAACGGCCAGGACCAGGCATACTTGGGAAACGTGTATATTACGGTCGAAATGTTGTGGTGGCCTTTGTTCACACATGTAAGATTTTGCATTTCGATCAGGTTGGATTGAAAAGTATCGTCCAGCCGTTTCATAACATACTTTCTCCGAGGATAATTACTTCTGGCCGACCTGTGCAATTCCCCAGAAACTGCATATTTCATAATTGCATGATATAGCCAGCTTCAGCGAGATTTCGATGATGGCTAAAGTCTACCTACATAAGGGTATTTAAAGTGTTAATGTTTATTAACACTTTAAATATAAAAACCCTTATGTAGGTACGTCAAAATGCTCTTTGTAAACAAAAAGGACTGATTTTTTTGCGAAATACCATCAATTTCTCGCCTAACTGTGTTAAAATACGTCTTCCTATGCGTTTCGTTATCAGGTGTTTTGCAAGATGTACTAGTACACTGCGGTACAATAAACCATTTCAATGAATTGGCTATATCAGTCTCTTAAGTTTCTTTTTCCATTACTTCAAACAATTTCTATTTAACCAATTACACATCACTGCTAGGTAAACAAACGCCGCGGCCAAGGTTGTATCCGACTTTCGACGTCCTGGGGTGAGCAGGCGCGTTTTGGCAGGCTTTTCAAACGTAAAATTTCATTCAATCATAACTTATTCAAAGCTGATTTTTAAATCATGATACTTTGTAAATACCTTTGTAACACACAAATTATTGAAAACCAAGTGCCAGCAAAAAATGTGCATGTTGCATATTACCATTTCCATGCTTTGAAAATTTTCCACCATTTGTGATACAGATGTGTGCGCTTCTGTATGGATTCCGATTACCCCTATTAACATAATCTAGAAAACTTTGTCCAAGTTATTAAAATGCCATTTATTTGATATGTTTAGCATAGCGTACTATTGAACTAACTCTTACCACATTAAAAATATATGATTTTGCTGGGCATTTACTGAAATAGTTTCAGGTAATACATGCACTTTCATAGGTGTTTTTTTTTTATTAGTGCTCAAATGTGGTATAAATATTACTCTACTCGTTATATTATTAGATTAATTAGTACAGTGTAGGCCTTGTCATGTTTGCCGAAACCATGCCTAATTTTATTCGAAATTCATTTGCAATGTACTCTATGACTGAACATTTTCTTAAATTGCATTATTTGTGGGTTGATAATTTTGCACACGTGTATATCTGGAAAACTATGATTTATAAATTTCAGACACACCTAACCTATATTTGTTGTTTAGCTACATACCGAGCTGTTGTTATGTATGCACTCGAAATATATTTTGCCAATTCAAGAATCTATGCAAGTCTGAAGTGATATGCCTACTATAAAATTTCCTTCGTTAAGATCAACTGTAAGCATTTGTAATAATTATAAAATTGGATATTAACTTGGTATAAAATTATGCAAGAGGACTGTTCCAGTTCAAGTTCCAAATTTTATTCCTACTGTTTGTGTCTTGAAGCAACGTTTAACCTGGAATAAATATTACAAGTTTCAAATACCTCATAAAAATGCACTCCATTATTTTAACCAGAGTGCAACAAGACACTGAAGGTTATTCATACAGAATTAAAATTGTACTTAATTTTGAGACACCTTTTAGAAAACAGTACAACGAAGGCCACAAAGTTTGAAGACAGTAAACTTCAACCTTACAATAATCCTGTATCCTTTTAAATAGACAGGAACCCTGTTGGGAGAATGAAAACAAATAAAATGAAAATAGTCGTGAGGAAACTCAGCTCCACCTGCCTCTTTTGCCATCCCTCCACAACACAGAATTCACCAAGAATATAATTTTATTTCATGGGCATCAGTAGCATTGAGATTCCTATAATTAAAAAAAACCTCACTTAACTTGGAGTGTTACACCCACTCCCTCATTAAGGGGCAGCAATATTATAGGATATTCATGGCGAAGTTAGCACTTTTGAAAGCATTTGGAATAACAGTCAATAAATATAGTCTATTGCAGTCTTAGACGATAACTTTAAAGTCCGGTGAAATATATACAGTATGTTTATTACTTAAATGGCAATATTTATTTTAAATGGTGGTTAAAGTGTAAAAATGGCTGAAAGGAAAAAGCAACTAGGGTCTCAAAAAGTGCTCACTTTACAGTATACAGTAAAACTTAAATTTTTTTTCTTCTAAGAAATTATATGCAGAATACTTTTCTAAGGTTCGGCACATTGACTAGAAACTAAGACAGTGTACCAGAAAACGGGTAATACCTGCAATGTGAAATGTTATGTTTTTTATTTTATTTTAAAATGCTGCTTATTACAAATTTAATAAAAATGTACTTCATTTCAATTTGCATTTTTGTCAATTATATAGAGAATCTACAAAAATAAAAATAACACAAATCTTAATTTTTAAAACTAAATAGAGCTAAAAATAAAATCTTGCCCCTATTTATTGATCGTCCATGCAAATTAACTTTAATTTTTTGTCATTATCTTTTGTGGTTGGTGGGGGGGTAATTTTGTAATTTTTGTGAAATCTGAGTTTATAAAATAGAGGATCTACTGTATGTTTACCTTGCATCTTTGTTCTCTTTATTAAGCCATGATCATACATTTTACATGGAAATTTCAGTTTCTGGTCATGAATCACTGTTAACGACACGAGTAAAAAAAAAAAATCACATTCTCAAAATACTTTGAACTTTGTTTGGAGCATTTTAGTAAAATGGCTTGTTACAGTGCTCTGCATATTATGAATGACTTGTGGGTCATTCCATGCGAAATCCTTAAGGGACTCAAACTGCACCATTTTTTGATTTTGATAAATATTTGTGCATTTGTTAACCTATCCTCAATGTGAAAGAAAAACATTAATTTAGATTTTCACCTACAAGTGTATGATGGCAACCCTTTTTCACACACACTGTAAGCAAATTTCACAGATTTTGAAGGTTTACGTAAATAGCCGTAACTTAAGTCGCCTAATGTGGCGTTTTTAGTGCCATCTAAAAGCTTACATTACACTAATATTTATCTTACTGAATAAATTTTGTATTTTCAAGATGACTGCTATTTGCTTTCAGCACTCAGATGACTGTTTTACCCCACTTTATACACCACCCTTCTTCAGCAAAGTTGCATTTAGAGATCTGATCTTTGGTGTGCTTAGTGTCTACATGTAGAACAGAGTGCAACATCAAAGTTATCTGGGTTGAAGACTTCCTTCGTAGAAAAATCGTCTCCAGCTTGGGGGGAAAAAATGGAAATTTGCTCTTTTCAAAGCCAACAAAACTTTGTGGGGAGGAAATAAAAATTTGAGTTTATGAATAGCTATAGGGCACAAGTTGTCACATTCTGTTATCTCCACTACTTTATCTACTTGTGAATTTTGCCTTTGATTTTTCTTAAATTAAACTCTTTATAGTTTTCAAATTACAGTNCCACTACTTTATCTACTTGTGAATTTTGCCTTTGATTTTTCTTAAATTAAACTCTTTATAGTTTTCAAATTACAGTACAGTAGGTAAACATTTATTTAAATTTATTTATGTAGTAATTGAGAATTAAAAATTTTTTTTTTACATTGCACTGCCTTAAGAGTATTACCACTTAGTACCACACGTCACCCTAAGGTTAATGACATTTAGATTGTCACACTGTGTAGTGTGTGTCTAGCCATCCCCCTTCCCCCATTGCCATTGAAATAGCACTGTTTATAAAAGAAAAAAATTAAATGTATTAATTTGCATTACATAAATGGGTGTAATTTAATATTATTTTAATTTTGATACCCAGTATAATCTGGTATAGTATGGTGTGCATTAGTAGTGCAGTAGAGCCACGTTATACGTTACGTTTTTCAGGGAGNCCAGTATAATCTGGTATAGTATGGTGTGCATTAGTAGTGCAGTAGAGCCACGTTATACGTTACGTTTTTCAGGGAGTGTGCAGAAAAGTGTTGCATGCAGGAAAACGTTATTAACAAGCATTAACATACTTTTACAGGCATGTATCAAACAAATCATCATGTCAGTACTTCAGGACTGCTTTGTTCACACTTTCTCTGAAAAATAAAGTGTGGTCATAACAATTAGGGCNCATTCTCAAAATACTTCGAACTTTGTTTGGAGCATGTTAGTAAAATGGCTTGTTACAGTGCTCTGCATATTATGAATGACTTGTGGGTCATTCCATGCGAAATCCTCAAGGGGCTCAAGCTGCAGCATTTTTTGATTTCGATAAATATTTGTGCATTTGTTAACCTATCCTCAATGTGAAAGAAAATCATTAATTTAGATTTTTACCTACAAGTGTATGATGGCAACCCTTTTTCACACACACTGTAAGCAAATTTCACAGATTTTGAAGGTTTACGTAAATAGCCGTAACTTAAGTCCCCTAATGTGGCGTTTTTAGTGCCATCTAAAAGCTTACATTACACTAATATTTATCTTACTGAATAAATTTTATATTTTCATGATGACTGCTATTTGCTTTCAGCACTCAGATGACTGTTTTACCCCACTTTATACACCACCCTTCTTCAGCAAAGTTGCATTTAGAAATCTGATCTTTGGTGTGCTTAGTGTCTACATGTAGAACAGAGTGCAACATCAAAGTTATCTGGGTTGAAGACTTCCTTCATAGAAAAATTGTCTCCAGCTTGGGGGGGAAAAAATGGAAATTTGCTCTTTTCAAAGCCAACAAAACTTTGTGGGGAGGAAATAAAAATTTGAGTTTATGAATAGCTATAGGGCACAAGTTGTCACATTCTGTTATCTCCACTACTTTATCTACTTGTGAATTTTGCCTTTGATTTTTCTTAAATTAAACTCTTTATAGTTTTCAAATTACAGTACAGTAGGTAAACATTTATTTAAATTTATTTATGTAGTAATTGAGAATTAAAAATTTTTTTTTTACATTGCACTGCCTTAAGAGTATTACCACTTAGTACCACACGTCACCCTAAGGTTAATGACATTTAGATTGTCACACTGTGTAGTGTGTGTCTAGCCATCCCCCTTCCCCCATTGCCATTGAAATAGCACTGTTTATAAAAGAAAAAAATTAAATGTATTAATTTGCATTACATAAATGGGTGTAATTTAATATTATTTTAATTTTGATACCCAGTATAATCTGGTATAGTATGGTGTGCATTAGTAGTGCAGTAGAGCCACGTTATACGTTACGTTTTTCAGGGAGAGTGCGGAAAAGTGTTGCATGCAGGAAAACTTTATTAACAAGAATTAACATACTTTTACAGGCATGTATCAAACAAATCATCATGTCAGTACTTCAGGACTGCTTTGTTCACACTTTCTCTGAAAAATAAAGTGTGGTCATAACAATTAGGGCCTGTGTTACAACCTCCTGAAAAAGTTCTGGATATTACTTACGAGTTAGATAGCCCAAAAATGTGTATTACGACTTGCTAATATTGCCTATTCAACTGACAATCTGTTGAATATACTATCAGGCACTTCAACCAAATAACTTCCTGCAATTCTGATGATGAATTAGAGTTCCTGTTAATATTAGTACTGTTCTGCATTATAGGATTCATCTTTATTTAGGTATTCTTCTATGGAATAAAAGACATTGTGCTACTGTTATTTTCTAACAAGTGTGTAATGTTGAAATGCATATTGTAACCATTTCATTCCCATGTGTATTTTGTAATACATGCACACATGCACGCACACACATGCACACGCACACACACATATATATTTATTTGTGTGTACAACAGTCACATTAATACTTCATATTTTCGCATCTGTGTACTTATTGACTTTTCAATAAAATGTGGTAAAATACGGTTAAGAAGTTTCTGAAGAGAGAGAATAATTGCAATGGATATATTATACATTAAAAATATATTTTGTTCGTAATTTTCATGGTTATTGTGCAGAAACATTTAGGTAGACATTCATTCCTTTTACTAAATAACAGTAATTGACATTAACCTTTGAAGTTCTGAATTGTTTGTGTTAAAATAACCAATTCAACTGGTAGGTAAGTGGAAAGGTTGTTTACAAAGCTGCCTAACAGAAAATAGGTACATCACCACACCAAAAATTATTTTTTGGCATCATATTACAATTTAGGTAACACAACTTACGGTGGCGTGAAGGCAAAAAGTCAACAAATGATCTGCCATTGTCAACAAATTTGGGTAATGTAATGTTAATAACTGAAGTCCACGTGAACAAGTAGTGAAAGGAAATGCAGCAGAAACAACTTAGATTTTAATGTGCTTAGGTCAGTATTGACACTCAACATTATAGAAAATGTCTGTAGTAGTCACTACTGATCTGTTCATTTATAATTTCCATTGCGGAGTTTGCCACTTATCAATACTTATATTAAAGGCTATATTAGCCAACCATTGCATCAACACATAGAACAATAACAACACACAATCAGTATCACCAAACTAAGGAACATAATTTTTACTGAAATTTGCCCTGCAAGAGACAATTTCATTACCAAACTTCGAAGAACAACATTAGTTATTTTCGGCACTTCTTGGTAACTGCCCAATAGCTATTAGGTTGCTACTGGGTGGTCATAATACACAACAGAGGCCGATATACCCGGCAAGGCTTATCAGGTACATAGAAATCGGCTACTTTTATCGAGAGGTCGTTATACAGACCCTTAAAATAATATATGGAGCAAATTTTAATTTCAAAGGTAATGTGCATAACAACTTTTTTGTTTAGTTTCTTATCACATTCAAATAGTCTTCAGTTTGCCATAGGAATTTTTTGGTTGGGTACACTGACTTAAGAGTTTAACAAAGTTGGTATGTGACATGTCTGTAGGTGAGTCAAGAGAATTTTACTTTTAAGTTTCTCTACATATTCATTCTTGTAAGACTCTACACGTGACGCATGAATTTAAATAACAGTCTGAATTGTAATGAGATCACAGCATCTACTAATGCATAATAGAGATATGAATATGCAGAATTAAATGCATACTAGAGGCTTGCACACTTACCTGCAGTCTGTGCATTAACTTTGTCATCATCACTATCATCACAGCTGGCACGTGTGTATTAATTTAGCCTAACCATTACACTAATATATCTGAAAAATAAACGGAACAGAGAAAACTGGATGGTCAAAAATAGAGCACCCACATTAATTCTATTTGAAAATGTGGTGTGGTTAAACTTTCCATGAATTTTCGTAACATAAGTTTTGATGTAAATAAAAAAGTATAAAGTATGTGGAATAATCATTTTTGTAGGAGGATAATTTGTAAGAGTTTTTAATTACTATGTCACCATTGATGACTAGGTTCCCTTTACAGTCATGCAGATAATTTTGACTTATCAATTAAACTTTTGACCCAGATGCATAGCTGCTTTATTTTTATCTTTGAGGTTAAGTTTAAGAACTAAAATGATTATGCTCTAAACAATGAAATATACAGACATTGTTGTAGGCAGGAAATAACACATTATGGGAAAATGTAGAACAATAAAATAATAGTTTTCACTGCTTATTCAGCTCATAGGTATTTTAGTTTATTAAGTGATTTCTTAAAGATTTTTAAACAAAAAACACATTGAAGGATTCACAGTAACATGCCAGTATTTTTCCCTTTTAAACTCATGTAAGAGTAGTATGTGCAGGAAAAAATTTGAGCAGTTACTGAAAATCCTTCAACCTAAAAAAATTGCACAAATTAAAAAATTTTAAAATGCTAGAATACCAAGTCCTTATGGTGCACTTTAAAATAAAATAAAAAAATTCATATTGTTACTGCCAAGGGTTAAGGTAGCGAACTTCTGAAGTGGCAGGTTCAGACTAACTGGTCCTTGTGCCTTGAGGGAAGATAAGTGAACAAGAATCCTAGGATGTGTGTTTGGCAGGCTGGTGAATCACCTTGTTGGCATGCTGTCATTAGTCATCCACTATGTAGCAACAATTCTGGAATGCTGTAGGCCCAGCTCCCCTGCTCAGTTATTGCTCTGATGAGGAGCGTATAGGATGTGTGTTGTGTTGCAGTCTCTATACCAGTTTGATTTTGGTTCATCCTTTTAGCTTCAGTGTTTTAAGAGAAGATTGTGAAAGACAATTTATGCAGTTTAGAGTGAAAATTTTTCATTACATGTTTGTAAAGTTACTGAATTACAATGGAATGTTCATGTTCTATTGGCATTTCTACAGGAAGTGTGCGTCACAAACTGTCTTACTCTAGGTCCTCTGTATTGCATAATATTTCTGAGTTTACAGCGGAACAGAAAACATTATTTTCATTGAGAACTAATTGTAATGATCTAAAAACGGTATGTACTTTTCATAAGACTGAATTTCTAGACAGATACTTTCCCATTTACAGCAAATCTTATTCAGACCTTAACAATGTCCACTCAAAAACTGTTAAAAAATCACTGTGGGAAAGATCAACAAAACTTTCAGACTGCAATCCTGAGTTAAATTTAATCCCAGAGACAGCACTGTGCACAAAATTCTTAAACAAAATTCAAAAACCAAAACAAGACAAAGATGTCAAGAGGTTTAACAGCTCTTTCTTGCGAATAATCTTGTTTCAATACACACTGTCCCAAATATATTACTATTGTTTATGTTTCGAGAAGAATAATGGACAAGCCCTTATTCCATAGAATTTTAAAAAACTCTTTCACAATACCATTTCCACTCCAACCTCACCAAAAAGGCGATGGAAGCACTGGCCTCTGAATGATGACTTGCCCCCACACAAGTGAGTCCTGGTATGTCGCTCTCCTCACATGTTCCTTTAAAGCAGCTCTTGTGAGTGGGATCAACCGCACACTGATTTTCTTTATGAACAGCTTCTTCCTTGCTTCATCTACGTCTAAGCAGATACTTGTTCGGTGTACAGTAAAATTACAAATCTTTCAATGCAGATGAAGACGTCTTCAGGTAGGGATATTGATGCTGATGATACCTTTAGTGGTGCCTGTCGGTACAGGGAACACCGACCAAACGGACCAGGCAGATTTCTTACTACATCCTGCAAAACATGACACTGTACCACATCCCGTGAGAGCATTGAAAAAGGGTAATGCTCGTGATTTATCTGATCCTATTCCAACTGCTATTTTATGGGCTGCTAAGNCAGTGAGTCCTGGTATGTCGCTCTCCTCACATGTTCCTTTAAAGCAGCTCTTGTGAGTGGGATCAACCGCACACTGCTTTTCTTTATGAACAGCTTCTTCCTTGCTTCATCTACGTCTAAGCAGATACTTGTTCGGTGTACAGTAAAATTAC
>NQII01000276.1:995379-1036689 GCA_002778355.1 Clitarchus hookeri | reverse complement strand
GCACGCTGGTAACAGTCGTCGACCCAGATGAGGGCTCGGGCCTAGGTCACCGAGCATACAAGTAGACAGACGCGAAATGGCGTAGCAGTCCATTTGACGTGGGCGTGCCCATTCTACAATTGGCTGGTGCAAGGCTCTGGGAAGGGGTCCTCGTGCCTCATTGGCTAGTGCGTGCTACGGAAGCACTGTACTGGCTTGGCTGCGGCTGACAAGTAGATTATATTCCATTAACGGTTACTTCTAACTTTTCAGAAACACTACAGAAGTTCTACTTCCAGAATATTCCTCCGCCTCATGCAAACAAAGCTTGTAAAATTACAACAGATAGATGGCTAAAGCACCGCATTCATGCACACTCTTTGTAATGATATTTTGCATAAGAGCTATTTCTTACTATGCATTACCAACTCACCTAGCTTCTCTCTGTCTTTATTCATTTTAGTTATTAACGAAATAGGGCTTTTGTTATTTATAGATCAAATATAAGAGAAAATTTGATTTAACCAAAAATAGTGTACCTTTATGTTAACACAAGTATAAAACGCTGGTGATAAATGATATATTTTGGGTACAAACAAACACATCATACATGGGGTGTTTTTTTTTTCAAAGGTTTGATTCAAAATGTGTGAAGAAATTGCGAATATGCTACAAAAGGTGCTAGTTGGTGAATGGCTTTCCGACAAGTTGCTAGCCAGTTTTTCTGGCGTTTGCTGCTGGGTTTCGCGGTATAGGAGGCTGTTTAACATCTGTACTCATAAATATTCTGCGATAAGGTGATGGATTTTCCGCAGGTTTGAATCCATCTGCTCACAGAAATCGCACTTCGGCGCGTTGCTCCTCCAGCCAGTGTTTACGTTAAATATATACCGTCAGTGGACAGGATTACTGAAAGGATTATTTCAGATGTTCTCAACTGATCAATAACGGTCCTACTGGAAGCAATATACGAGCCTTACTGACGGTAAATTGTGTTAAAGAGTTGCTACGAATTGTTAAATATGTTGTATTATAATTTTTAAAATATTTGTATTACGATATAATTTACAATGAGATATATACACACAGTTGCCCCAAAATAAAATTTTGTTGAGTAAAAAAAAAATTTTCAAGGAGTAAAATTAATTTTATTTAACTACCGAATACACGTTTGGATCAATAAACTCTCTGTGTTTGGCCAAAATGAACTAGACTGTCAATTTAATATTTTGTTGAATCAACCCTATGTTTGTTTGGTCACTCGTTTGATTGCCTTCGTTCAAAAATACAGTTCGAGAATTTGTTTACATTTTTTGTGACAATTAGGATAGAAATAGTGCCGCTATTGATGCTTAATAACAATATAAACATCCTAATAAAATACGTTCAATGGGTAACTAAAACTTTCAGCTGTAATACTAGAAATATTTATTAGCGCATGTTGTCCAGAAATCGAAATATATATATTCAAAAACATTCCTATTTAATAACGGGTCACT
This sequence comes from Clitarchus hookeri, assembly GCA_002778355.1. Classification (NCBI taxonomy): domain Eukaryota; kingdom Metazoa; phylum Arthropoda; class Insecta; order Phasmatodea; family Phasmatidae; genus Clitarchus; species Clitarchus hookeri. The sequence goes on along the minus strand of NQII01000276.1, from coordinate 1,035,211 downwards.
TTAGCTGAGGTTACTACGGCGTTGTACTCGGGCGCAAGGTATGTAGGTTATAATCTCCCGTGGATTTCCAATACGTTTTTGTATTTACCGAAACTGTTTAACATTGAGGCAAACAGAATTATAGTTGTACCAACAAAACCATTGTTTTAGGGCAACCAAATAAGAACAACAAAATATTTAACTGCCCCTATACCAACAATTAATTCGCTTGAGCCTTACACACTTTGTTCGATTAAACAAAACTTTTTTCTCAGTGCATGTACTGAAAATAAAATCCAGTGCAAACGTTGATTTCGCCGTAACTATTTTACTAAAATGTTAGTGCGCAAAGCAAAAAAATAACCATAGTAGACTACATAGCCGATATAGGCCCAGTGACACAATACTGCAGTTAACTTCAGGCTGACTTTTACGGGAAGATAAAGAAGGCCAGTCTTTTTTGTCTGTAAATACACTCGTTGCCATTAAAACTTGGTTACACCGTAAAAATTATTCACTACCCGTAAAAATTTTTTAAATAAGCACATCGGTGGGTTATGCAGTTGATTAGATTTTCGCCTGATTACGAGTGCACCTATGTCGTACGAGGGCGCTGCCGTCGTTCTTCGTGTGAAGCATACTAACAGTCCTCAGAACAGAGCTTGTGATGTGACAGGGGGGAAAATTCTCGCTAGGCATTATAAACTAGAATAATAATTCCCGAGATTACGCCCGAGACTGCCGTGCGAACAACTGGCAATTTGAAGAGAGGGGTGGATAATAGTGTTGGAGATAGAGGTTTACGGAGCACCAAATTTCCCGTAATTTTGTTTGTTTTGAGTTTGTAACACTGAACACGCGAGTACTTATTAATGGGGGACTGGTTCTGGACTATCCCTACAAACAACCTATAGGTAGTACCGTTTGACTGAAAGTATCTGATATTGTAGTAGTATACTCGTTTACTTTACCTGTTACAAGTAGGTATTAGATACAAAGTAACAGGCTGATACTCTATGACCCGCCTCTAGAAGCAGTATATTTATACGCCCAGACAGCGTATACCAATTCCGTATGTATGTACTGAATATCATTGATCATCTATTGAAAAGTGGAAATAATATGGATATAGAATTTTTGTATGGAAATTGATTCAAACTTCGCAAATTTTGGGTTTGAGTAGGTAGAATTTGTGCCACAAAAGTTCAGTCTCTAAAAATTAAAAATTAATTAAATAATAACTCTTTAGGTAACAAAATTGATGGGAAAATGTACGACCATGTCAAGTTGTAATTCATTAGTTAGGTGAATTTTTATCTTCAGAATAAAGTTTGTATAACATAAAATAAATAATTATTTAAATTATATGCACTACTTGGTTTTACTTGTGTAGTATACAATATGGACCGTTACATAATCTCCAGCAGAGCCAGTGGCTTCTTTCTTCATCAACCAACGACATGTAGCATGAGCAAATATACGATCCCGATGAACTTTACAAGATACGCCACTAACACCTTAATACCTTTGCCATCGTTTACCGTGGTGGCAGCATAAAGCAGTGTGGGGTGCCAGGGACTGGTGACGTATCGAAAAGTTAAGAAAAATCTTAATTTGTTTCTGAAGTAGGGTTCTGATTCCTTGATAACATGTCGCGAATGAGCTCAGAAATCGTTAGCGAAAATTTCTTAGTTATCACTAAGGAGAGTATAATAATCCTGCAGTCACGTTTGATGTCAGATCTCAGGCGGTAAATCGAAGCTGCAATTTTAAAAACTATGGAATGTCGAAAAACGATTATTTGTGTAAATGGTGAAACAAAATTGAAATTAGTCGAGAAAAACGCAACATATACATTTTTTTTTTATTCCATAAACTTCTTACAAGATTAAAGTTGGTTGATATTCACCGTATAAATTAACTGACAGAATAAAAACAACTCAGGATAAATAGCAGTTTAAATGAATTTAAAATTTACTTTATTCTAATATTTAGTATTTACATGACTAAGTATTTTTTTTAATCGTGTATCGGTCATTTTTATGTTGTGTAATCAGGGATTCAGCAGTTAGGGAAGCATTTTTCTCAGATACACGATAATCTTAAGTCAGAGGTTAGCAATGTCTAATTCCATTTCCAGTCCGTCTCCGTCATAATAGATTTTCAAATTATAAAATTGCCAATTCAATAAAATATATATTATTAATAATTTAATATCTACTTAGACGTTATTATTTCCAGTGATAATTATCAAATAATAATTGAGTATAAATTTGAGTACCAAAATATTCCGCCTTCTTAGAACCGCCAGACTTAAAGGCAAACGTAGTTTCAACAGAACATTTTGTGAAATAACATGTAAGTTTCTCACCTACTTAGACAAATATTCAAACTAATGCTATTTAAGGTTTTTACACTTTGTGATTAATATCTTAANAAGTTTCTCACCTACTTAGACAAATATTCAAACTAATGCTATTTAAGGTTTTTACACTTTGTGATTAATATCTTAAAGAGGCATACACTTGGAGTTGAAAAGTTCCCAACACTTTTTTGAAAATTCATATTCTTGCATAATGAAAGTATTTGGAAATCTGCGTTTTCCTGTTTGCTGTATTAAATCAAGAAAGACGAGCTTATTCTTTTAGAAGTTTATATTAACTGCGTAGGTCTGGACAGAGTATGCAAAGGAAATTTCACAGAAATCGCTAGTAAGTGAATTGGAATTGAGTAATCATTGCGCGTCATTGATTTTCGATAACACTTCAAAGGAAACAGTGTGAGTAAAGTAGAAAGAATAGTACTGTTCACGCCACGCCAACTGCCAGTTCGATCCCAACCGTCAATCTCCAAACACCAAAAAAAATTACTTGACGGGCAAATTCCTTTGCCTCTCCAGTGAACTCGTTAGCTCTCTTTGCTGAACGTCTAGTGACTGGAATTGAAAGAAAAACAAATAAAAGAGGCGTGGGGAGGTCAGAAAGGGAGGGAAAGTAGGAAAGGGGTTGGAGAGAGAAAAGAGAAGGTCTTGGTAAAGGAGAGTGTTGGTGCCGTCTGACTTATTAAGCTCTTGTCGAAGGAAGTGGAGAGGAAGACAATTAGAGAAGATGGGAGACTCAAACACAAAGGGGGCAGCCTGCCCCCCTCTTTGGGCAAACCTCACCCCTCCTCAAGCNTAGAGAAGATGGGAGACTCAAACACAAAGGGGGCAGCCTGCCCCCCTCTTTGGGCAAACCTCACCCCTCCTCAAGCCCCAACCCCAGCCCTTCTAGTCGGTAGACGAGGGGGGTTAGACAGTTGACACAGTCGAGCGTGGTTGAAGCTGCGGGGGATATGAACGGCCTGGAACCGCGCCATCCCAGTCGGGAGATTAATAGTGTTGCCGCGAAGTTACCACGACACAGTCACAAAGCGCCAGCCTCAGCCATTTGACGGCGAGTCTCTCGTGCTGATATCGACAAGTGCTTGCTCCTCGCGCAGAAACGTTGCTGGTCAAATTACGCATCTCGAATCGTAGTAGTCCTCACAAACCACAGTTTTTGAAGCAGGCATGAATCGGTTTCATACGAATACCAAGATCCAAAATTTGCACCCACTTCCACAGAACCAAACCGTGGCCAGAAAGGCATGATAAAAGCATGCCTATTGGAGGAGAGATTTTGGTTTTGTTGACTTAAGAAACCATTCCCTTAAAATAAATATATTCTCGAACTTATTACAAAACATTTCATAGCAAAACTGTACGAGCTTCATATTGCTGAGATGAGAAATTACGCAGTTTACTTGAAGGCCCTGTGGATAATCATGAAAACTTACTCTCATTTAAATATTATTTATCTCGGAAAATAATTATTTTTTGCTTTGGTAGTAACTCTCATTTGACTTCACGGGTGTCATNTATTTTTTGCTTTGGTAGTAACTCTCATTTGACTTCACGGGTGTCATAAGGGAAAAAAAATATATTTTATTATGCTCATTAGATCAAATATATTTGCTCTGTTGGTCTTAAATTTTACTGGTGGCTTTATGTACAAGTTAACAAATGACGAACATTCAGAATGTTACGTAATTCACAAATACGGACTGCACCAAACGAATATGTGATCAAAACTAAGTAGAAAATACTCTGTAGTAAAAATGCAGAAGACCTTTCGTTTATGAGAGAAATTACACGAAAGGTTCAAAAACCATTGTAGCTAAAATGCAATATTCCAATTAGAAAAAAAAGAGGTGGTGTAGCAATGCTGCAACTAATGTGTCATCGAGCTCAGTAATGCCAGAGAGGCCATGGAGTTCACATGTAGTGAGTACTGGGACATGGCAATGGCCGCCGGATGCACCATGCTGCATGCAGCATGCATGCACTCATGCTGCATGCATCCAGCGCGAGTAAAAGTGCATTGCTATAGGCATAGGAAACTTCGAACACCTGTTATGACGTTTCGACGTTTTGTATGCTGATACTATATGCTGTGCTTAAAGTGAAATAGGATTTGAAAATTTAGACAGCGTCAATTTGGTAAGTGGTTTCAATTTTTTTTTTTTCAGTAAAACGCATACTCTTTTAGTGTTAAAGAAAGTGTGTTTTCCTTAAAAGTTAAGTTCAGAAACAGATGCTCACTCTACTGCACGGAAACTAATCGTGAGAGGGAGGAGATGGCTCACGCATTAAACTGACCTAAAATTGTAAATAGAAGCAGTGTCCACGTGTATGTCTTGCGTGCGACTCGAACGCGGAACTTCCTTGCCTGAAGACATCATCATAGTAACCTTGGCCATGAGACTCGCCACCCAGTGTACATAGTCTGGCGGCTTAAGTCAAATTGTTCAGGTAACTGTGCACTTCATGAAAAATACATTTTCTCTGCCAACTCTTATTCTTAGACCTCAAGCAAAACAGATGGATCATGCATGTAATCCAAGTAAGTTAGACAACGTGTCAGATTTATTTCTTCTCATTTCAGTCACCAAACCTGTAAGAGCTCAGAAATTGCTAACCCACACAAATTTTATTTCACTTTATACTTATTTCAACTCTCCACCAGATAGTCTGTTGCTCGTATTGAATGTAAATGCCTACTCTATTAACTATTAGCTGACGATTATTTAGACAAAACCAATAATACACTTTTTAGAGTAACACTTGGTCATCGTCAGTTTTATCCTCCGGCTGTAAAATGTGAACACTTGAAGAGCGCACAAGTTGTTTGTTCCTATGGCGGAGCGGCGAATGTTGTTCACCGGTTGGCTGCCGCGAGTCGTACTACGCGTGTTTACAGTAGCGGTTTACTTGTGGAAAGTGCGTTGTTTGTGTTATAGTCCATGTTACCGTTTGTTACAGTGTACACACATCTACAACGTAAGTTTTTTTTTTTCCCCCCCAAAACATACACGGTTTTGCTGGATTCTACTATCGCAAAAATATTTCACGTAAATAACATGTTTGATATTGCATATTTAAGCTCTAGCTTCATCATATGAAAATTAATATGCTACATTTTATGGATTTCGTTAAATTTTAGTCGACTTTTTTTTTAAGTTCCGTAAGCTACTTACTGACTTCAGGCTTGGTTCATGGGTGACGGGTTTCATAGGGTCTTTCTTTGTATTTTCGTATTTAGTTGAAGGGATGTAGTTCAGAAATGTTATAACTATGAAACGGTATACTTTTATAACTATCCTTATGTTTACAATGGTACATTTCGGCATTTCAATTTAGTTTTATTATTTGTAGGGAAATGAAGAAAAAGTACGTGCTATCTTCGGAAGAGCTTAATCCCGTCCCTCATTGTATACAGGCTGGACTAAATGTTTTATATATAAGCGAGATAGTGAGTAGAAATGAATTACCTGGCAGATGTTAAACACTGGAAGAATTAGTGACTGTTTTGGAGTGGCTTCGACTCTTCAGAAAAATGCTGCCAATTTCCACAAAAATTGTGACTTGAAGTATAAAAGGACTGCACTAACCTGTGCCTAAAATTGTAGTATTAAAGAANCAATTTCCACAAAAATTGTGACTTGAAGTATAAAAGGACTGCACTAACCTGTGCCTAAAATTGTAGTATTAAAGAAGCATAGAATGAAAACGAGAATTTACTTTAAAAGTGATACCACTACATGAGAGAGACAGAATGTTTCTTTTTCTGCAGCAGAATTGCATGCATTGCATATGCCATCCGCATTTGAGTTTGGCTTCCGTGTTAGAGAAGCGAGTCAAATTTGCAGGATTAGAATCTGATAAGAGAACTTAGTACAGGTGTTACGATAACATTGAAGCAAAGTATTATCGTCAGTGTCGTGTAAAGCTTTACAAGAGGGCTGAGGCTGCGAGACGTCACGAGAACATCGACGAATGGAAAACCAATGCTTCACGTGTTACATTTGCAGAAATAACAAGCCCTATCCTTACTAGTTTATGAGATGAGGACATAGCTAACGTTTCCCGTTTGAAGAATCCGAAGAATTTATACGAGAACAGAATTGAACAACTGGCTGGGGACCCATCATCCACGAATGCCACTCGCTTAAAAAAAATAATTCTCTCATACTTCCCTGAGCTCACTGCACATTCGAAAGGTCATCAGGTTCAACTAGCATCTACGAAAAATGTGGGACATTTCTGAGTCAATTTTGAATGTTTGATACTTAAAGAAGTGCCATAACTTTATATCGAGCGGTGAACATTGCTAGAAGAGATCTGTGTTCGATGGCGAGTTTTCAAGAAAATGCCAAGGAACGTCGATATCCAATTCCCTCGTAACTCTTGTGTCTACGAACTTATGATTTAAACGGCTTGATCATACAAAATCAGCCAAATTACTAAAGTCAGCCGTATCTCAATTGACGATATTTATTACGCGTAATATGTACAGTAGCTCTGGGATAAGTATACATTCTAAACGCCAAGAGATGCGGCTTCCATTGCAAGTAGGTAGCTTTGACCAAAAGATGTGGATGAAATGCTCTACAATTTGGGCTTGTCAGTTATCGTACAACAGAGTACTGGGCTTCTCCACCAATTAAGGTAATTCCGCCATACAGAACTTTTAATATTCTATACGTCTTGTGGGTCCACGTTCTTTGCAGCCAGGCATCTTTACGACTTCTGCAAATGACAACATAANTAATATTCTATACGTCTTGTGGGTCCACGTTCTTTGCAGCCAGGCATCTTTACGACTTCTGCAAATGACAACATAACCGCAACACTTCTGCGACTAGAACACAGATTTCTTTTCATGGGACGGGAATATCATTGTTTCAGCATGTGCATAATTGATACTAATCTCGGTGCCCCTACTACTTCTACTAGCGTTAATTCTGTATACAAGAAAGTGAAGGTTTTCCTCATGTCGCAGTTTTGAAGAGGTCGCCTCCAGTGCTAGAGTTACCAACGTCTTCAACTGGCGAAGTGCGCCTAAAGAGAATTTAATTCACGCATTTGAANCGCCTCCAGTGCTAGAGTTACCAACGTCTTCAACTGGCGAAGTGCGCCTAAAGAGAATTTAATTCACGCATTTGAAATGGAGTAAGTGACGAAATCGCAGCCTGTAATCCAGGTTGATTTTTATGTAAAGTGCCATAAAGTATCCGTGTATCCTGGTCAGCATACCACAGCAATAATTCTTGTAATGATGACGATTGCANTGTAAAGTGCCATAAAGTATCCGTGTATCCTGGTCAGCATACCACAGCAATAATTCTTGTAATGATGACGATTGCATCTCTCATTCAGCCCTTATGCCTCTATCCAGGGAAGATTCGAAGTTAGTTTCGATGATTCGTCATTCTGTTGGTGTGATCAGACAGGTGACTAGTCATCTTAATTCTGGCCAAGTGACCGTTTTAGTCTGTGACCAACTTTCTTTTAATAGCCGGACACACCCAGTAGGCATACTCTAAGGAATGTGGCGAGCGGTCTTTCGTAGTTCTATTGGGCGGCCTGCATGTTAATATGGCACTAGACAAATGTCTGGGTAATATCCTTGACGTCAGTGTATGGACTGCTGCCCTTGCTCAAGCCAATGTGGCGTCTAGTAGGACTGCCGAGTCTTTCCTGAAAGCGAGTCACCTGAAAAAAAAAATGCTTCCCAGAAGTTTGAATGTGAGAATCTTACCGAAAGATGCCGAAAGTCGGCGGGTTTTCTCCAGTTTCCCCCACCTTTGTATTAGTGTCGATTAGTGTACATGAAGAAGTGTGATCAAATTCCAGTGTTAGCAGATTTTTGTATTGCAAAAATGCACCAATGCCTGTGTTCAAAAAAATGTTTAACACATGTTCCTCTTTTTAAATCTTCCAGGATAGTCCTCCGCCTCATGCAAACAAAGCTTAAACGAGTCTAGAAAATTACACCAAAGGGACAGCGCACCGAATTCGTGCGCACTCATTTTTAATAATAGTCAATAAATATATTTTATTTTAGCGTCAGATGTTAACTTCATAGTGCGATGAAATATACAGACGGTGTTTATTACTTAGATGGCAATATTTATTTTAAATGGTGGTTAAAGAATAAAATATGCCTGAAATGAGAATGTAACTAGGGCCTCAAAAANATGGCAATATTTATTTTAAATGGTGGTTAAAGAATAAAATATGCCTGAAATGAGAATGTAACTAGGGCCTCAAAAAGCTCACTTTACCGTGAACAGAGATGTGATCCGTATTGGCTGTGTGTATAGAAGATTGAAAATTATTTATACTAATTATAAATGAAAGATCATAACTTATAGGTAATATTTATAATTTCAATTTTAGCAAAAATACCGTAATTTTATGTCAACACAAATATAAAACACTTAAGATACATGCCATATTTAGGGAACAGCCAAACACGTCATGCATGGGAGGTGATCTTTCAAAGGTTTGATTATAAAAGTGTAAAGGAACTGTGGATAGTATGTATATATAATTTGAGATCGTGGAGTGTCCGCCAATTTGTCTGAGCTCGTGGGTATGGGCCAGTTGGCATGTATTACAAACATTTCTTGAGGTCTTTNCCGTGAACAGTCTACACTAGGCATAACCGACACACATATCTTCTAACTTTTTTATTTATACTAATTATAAATGAAATATCATAACTTATAGGTAATATTTATAATTTAAATTTAAGCAAAAATACCGTAATTTTATGTTAACACAAGTATAAAACACTTAAGATACATGCCATATTTAGGGAACAGCCAAACACGTCATGCATGGGAGGTGATCTTTCAAAGGTTTGATTATAAAAGTGTAAAGGAACTGTGGATAGTATGTATATATAATTTGAGATCGTTGAGTGTCCGCCAATTTGTCTGAGCTCGTGGGTATGGGCCAGTTGGCATGTATTACAAACATTTCTTGAGGTCTTTTACAAACATGGTTCTCGCAATCTCACAGACAAGTAATTTTAAAAGACAGATTTTATTACTGTTACAAACGTTTGTAAAACTGCAAATTATTTCTCAGTAAAAGATAAAATTACTTTTACAATGAAGGGATATTGTTCTGTGTCAATGCAGGTTTGTTATGTGTGTGCTTGTCCGTACTGCAGCGAATGTAGCCTAGGCTGTAGGAGCAATTACTTGTTTCAACGGTTTATTTCAAACATACTCAAACGTAAACAGCTTATTGATAACAATAGAGTTAATGATCTTCTGCGTTTGAGTTGTGCGTAGAAGAGACACGAGGCGTGTAAGGAAATCTTAAAAGCGCAAACAAAATCACTGCACAAGTGAGCCTAAACACTTTATCAAGAACACAGCTGACACTTNCTAAGGGTGTGAATACAGCGCAATTCCTATCCCATGTACCCGTCACGCGTCACACTTACTGATCACGCGCTAGCAAGCCCAGCTTGCATATGGAAGACCGCGTGTATTCTTCCCCGAGCGACTACACTAAAGGCATATTTCCCACGTAGTTCTTCATCTTCTCTCCTGACTAATACCAATACACTTTTTTTCTCCCATACTTGCCTTCCAAATTCCCCAGCCAGTAAATTAAATTCCGGATTAGCCTACGTGCAAGAAAGGAAATAAACGATATTACTATCTCAAGTAGCGTTGTACAAATCAACACACTAATTTCAGTAAACGCTTCATAATGGTCGATTACTGAAAACAGAATATATAAGCAGTTGATAGCACACGATCAGATATTGCTGTTGTAACCGCGAATTTTAATGTATTTTCTTTAAATATAAAAGTTAATTACATTTAATTTATGTAATTATTTGTTTGCTTGAAAATGTGGTGATTTAAACTATGGGACATCATTAAAAATATCAGCTAGAAGAAAAACTGTAGAGTTTGGCGGTAAAAGTGCAAGGCAGCTAATTAACTCAAAGAAGCTCAGAGCAATGAAAAATAAATAAAATTCAAGGAGCGCTGTGGGACAATTATCATTCTCCTACACAGCGCTGTGTTTGAACGAGGATGTCTTATCTTGCTGGAGGACGCGTTGCTTTGCAGTTGTAGTTGCTCAGACCTGTGTAAGACTCTGTCTTCCTTGGCAACGTTACGATCCATTACATTTTGTGTAATCTTTCTTCAAACAAAAGGAATAAGGCTTTGCTCTGATAACTGTTGGAACACATAAGTGAATATTAACATGCACACAAATACGCATACAGTATAAGGCTACTCCTTGTTAAGACTTCAGGAAATGACACAGAGAAGGCCAGCGTGTTATTACGACGTAACTTTATTTCAATAAAAAACTTATACTGGTATATTTATACTTCTTAGTTATTTATTATTAATGCACTTTAAAAATATTAATAAACCCAACGTTTGACAGTTAGTTGCTGATAATTTAAATTTGTTGTAATACATATAGGGCCAAATTTCATTACATGGTATCCAAGGTTGAATTTTATTGGAATCCCAACATCGAGTTAAACTTCGTCTACCATACTTTTCCAAACATACTGCAATATGAGGTATTCTCTTAAAATGCAGTTATATTCTGTACGTAAGCAAATTTCTTCAGAGGACATGATAAAATCTTCTTAAAGGGAACTAATAAATCTATATATGAAAATATTTATATTTTGGGTTTTATATTATATTTATGAATTTTCAACAGTAACCAATTAGTTATTAATAAATACGTATGCTTTGGTTTTAACATCATATAAAATTCTGATAATATTTGTTTACCTTAAATCTCAACAACATGAACACTCAATTACTGTGTGTTACCATGAAAGGTAAGTCAAAATATTTAAGATAGGAAAATAACATTTATTTTAAGGTGTAAAATGTTTAGGTTATATACTTAATTTACAGGTGGAACATTTTAAGGGAAAAATACAAATTTATTTCATTAAATAGGAAGCACTTGAGGGAATGGGAAATTATAACCAAACCAATCAAGTGTAGCATAATCCTTGAATAACCACTGACCAGAATCCTGCAACAAAACCCCGAAATATTCGTATCTTACCATTTGATTTATGATTTTGTGCGTTATTCCCTTTTACAAAGTGAAGGTTTAATTCACTCACACAAACACAATCAAAACAAACATATGCGACTTACTGTACTTACTAAAGCAGAGCTATGTTACTGTTCTGCGTACTTACTTTTGCCAGTCTAAGTAGAGGTCGATATATTCCGTGCACATGATTGTAATTAGACAATACCTACCTCAATCAGCCTTTGCGAGATAGTAAGATTTTTAATTTAAAATTATTAAACACTTCTTAAACATTTCAGTGGCAGGTAAATGTATTACTTTAGAAGTTACAACGAACATTTTTTGTTTATGGAACTGTACAGTTGTCAGTATAATGCTGTCATATGTCGGGGCCATTAGAAATTTGTTTGATTGNTTTTTTGTTTATGGAACTGTACAGTTGTCAGTATAATGCTGTCATATGTCGGGGCCATTAGAAATTTGTTTGATTGATTTTTTTTTGCAGCAGCAGTTGTCTGCGAGACTGCGGAATACAGTCTCAACAACTAATGACATCTCCCACCATGTAAGGGACTTACCCTAATGGACGATTTTTTTGTCGTATAAGCCGAATAGCATTAGATTAACTTCTTTCGTATCGTCCCATGTAGGACACTGTGATTGGAAGGGTTAAGTGAATATTACAAAAACCAAGCACTTCATCCTTACCGTTATGACAATGCATAAATTATCACAAATAAGCTTGCGATAGTCATACAGTTCGTNACCAAGCACTTCATCCTTACCGTTATGACAATGCATAAATTATCACAAATAAGCTTGCGATAGTCATACAGTTCGTGTGTATGAAATAATTCTTGTGCTTCTGCAATTTTTTTGATGTTACATACATTTCGTATACACAATAAATAATGTAGAGAGTGCACGCTGTACGAAAGGTTCTGAGGGCGTGCTCCAGCGGACATGATGTATTTTCTCCTGCGCAGCTCCCCGCCCCTTCGTCGGCGGACAAGACAAGGGACGTCTATCTAGTTGAAATGGCCTTCGCAGTCGCAACCAATCAGCCGCTCGGACGGCCAACGTGCAAGGGCTCATCGCTGCGCGTCCCGAAACCTTTCCTAGTCTGCGCCGCCTGAATGTGTGTGGTTATCGGTGCACATGTACGATATACTACTCGCCAGATATCCGCGAGATTGAGCAACATCAAGGAATGGGGACGTCACCGACGATTCTTGGAATTCATTAGGCAGAGTGCGAGGGGTTCAAGCGTAACCGAGTAGATCAGAGCCTGCCACATTATGTAAAGAATTACAGAAAACATTGTCCGTAGTGGCCACTTTTCGCTCACGCCTCTTCGTATTTTCGAAGTCATCCACTTCTCTCGAGGAGAGCACTCGTCTCTGCTTTCACTATTCACACCACATAAATATATACTTTAAAGGGTTTAAGGGTAAATCGGTTAAACAAAAATTTGGTTAAACGGAACACATAAGCAATTTACATAAATTAGTACTACATGCATACGTGTTAAAAGAATAGCTTCATTTTAAAGTAAAACAAACATTTTTCTTCTGGCTTTTTTTTTGTAAAGCATTATTTTTTATGTTTGATGCTCATTGTAGGCGTTTGTGCATGACTGAGCAACCTGACTTCTGCCATTCATTGTTTCTTATGTGGGAATGTGATTTAATTAACAAACGTTTTCATAATGGACATTTCCCGGGAAAATACCTTGCCCATTAAAGGACTTACTGTGTGTAGATATTTTTGTTTTTCGTTATTTTGCATGACAGTACACTCTTATTTCAATATGTATGTGCACACATAATTAAATTTAAAGTTATAAGAATTGTATTTACGGAACATTGCAAGTAATTTTTACATAATTCGTTTATAATTGAGAGTAAAAATCAAATGTAGCATTTGTAAACCGATAAATTTTTTTAGCTGTGTTGGGATTCGGTTAATCGAGAAATTTGTAAAATCGAGATTCGGTTAATTGGGACTCTATTGTAGTTATAAGAAAGAGTTCCACGCTGTGTTTTCAGGATATATTCTCCTCCGTGCTGCCAATAACAGATAGCGGCAGATCGCATGGCATTTTGTAAACATCTTCCAGGCTCACAGATATGTAGCGCGCAGTATATCCAGCATGTATAAGTAAGTTATCGATCACAGCATGAAGAGGAACTGTCGACATTGTTTCAGGGGTGGCGCTGGGGTCCGGCGACATCTCGCTGTCGATCCAGGAGTCGCCGGTGGTGCGCGATATCGACTCTTCGCTGGTCGTGTCGTGCAGCGGCTCTGTTGGCATCATGTGGATCAACCCTCGGGGCGAGCAGATCAAGTCCATGAAGGGCAGGTTAGTACAGCCCGGCGTGTGTGCCGTCGCTTCACGGACTTGAGTTCTGGGCTAATTCACTGGCAGTCACAACAAACTCAAAGTTGTACCGTCTATGCAAGAGCAAAAGCTCTCCTGATCTGTACATTCCCATACTTACCAGCATCCTATTCATCCAAATTATACCGAATGTGCTTACCATCCTAAAAAATTTTGTTGTTGGCTGGCTGCTGGCCAATTACTAAAAAATTTAATTTTCGATCACCAAAATTACGATTAATGTCGTATAGCGTTCACGAAAGGTCAGCATAAAATTATCGAAGAACTGGAAGAATATTTGGGCGAATTTTATCTTCAAAGACAAATAAATATGTTATAACTAGCGAACCGGCCTGGCTTCGCCCGGGTACAATTGAGTTTTACAGTTATATATACACTAATAAAAAAATTGCGAAAAGACAATTCATTTATGTGAANTAAAAAAATTGCGAAAAGACAATTCATTTATGTGAAAACAGAATTATAAAATTACACTATGTTGGCCTAGGTTTTTGACTGATTACGGCAACCCAAAAGGGAGGAAATATTTTTTACCCGAGTGTCAAGANGCTAATTCACTGGCAGTCACAACAAACTCAAAGTTGTACCGTCTATGCAAGAGCAAAAGCTCTCCTGATCTGTACATTCCCATACTTACCAGCATCCTATTCGTCCAAATTATACCGAATGTGCTTACCGTCCTAAAAAATTTTGTTGTTGGCTGGCTGCTGGCCAATTACTAAAAAATTTAATTTTCGATCACCAAAATTACGATTAATGTCGTATAGCGTTCACGAAAGGTCAGCATAAAATAATCGAAGAACTGGAAGAATATTTGGGCGAATTTTATCTTCAAAGACAAATAAATATGTTATAACTAGCGAACCGGCCTGGCTTCGCCCGGGTACAATTGAGTTTTACAGTTATATATACACTAATTAAAAAATTGCGAAAAGACAATTCATTTATGTGAAAACAGAATTATAAAATTATACTATGTTGGCCTAGGTTTTTGACTGATTACGGCAACCCAAAAGGGAGGAAATATTTTTTACCCGAGTGTCAAGAAGTAGGGTATTGTTTTTGGAGTGTACCTGTGCAGCAATTGCTTAGTTACCACATTTTTGCTTTCCACCGTCGAGGTATGAAAATCAAAACGTGATTTTCATCAAGTTGTAGCTTTAGAAATAAGTGTACCTATGTATAATTTTTTGCGCTTGACTCGGGACACTGCGAGAAAATTTTTGAATTTACAGTTACCCTCATAAATTATATTAAACATTTAATCTGAGTTGCACTGAAGCTAGTTTGTATACCTATGCAACAGTCGTGTGACACTGTGTAATTGATATCAATCTAAATATGTAATTTTAAATTCATTTCTTGCTCCAATGAGTGCAAAACCGAAAGGAAATAATTTCACTGGGCNCAATCTAAATATGTAATTTTAAATTCATTTCTTGCTCCAATGAGTGCAAAACCGAAAGGAAATAATTTCACTGGGCACTTATTTAAGCCTTTAACGACATAATAAGACAAGGAACTAGTTTTATTAGTTGACTGCCAACATTATCGTAACAATTTTGAAGTTTTGGGTCAATTGTATAGCTGAATTAAACTCAGTAATTTGTTGGAATTTCTCCATTGCCGAAGCCGATTATATGGAGAAAAAAAGTGTTAAACAATATAATAAAGACTTACGATATTTATACAAAATTAAAAAACCAAATTCAGCCGCAAAATATTGATACAATATAAACCTTAAAAATTGCTATTCAAGGCCTAGCTGGAGTTTTTTCCCCTTTCGAGGCTGAGAAGAGCGGAAGTAATATGGGCGGCATTGCCACCCGTATTAAGTGCGCCATCGCCCCTAAGCGCAAGGCTCTGAACAGGCGGGCAGTGTTCTCGTGGTGCTGCTTCTACCTGTGGGACTTTCAGCGGTGGTACTATTATTTTATTGGTAGAAAGTCTGTAGTCCGCATGGATGGTTATAAAAACCCATATTAACGTGGCTAAGATAATGTTAGACCATTCTGGAAAGGAAGTTTTCTGAAGCAGACAGATCAGTCTGATGTTTAAAACCCAAAATACTAAGTGTACTAAAGCAAAAAGTATTTTAATTAATTNTGAAGCAGACAGATCAGTCTGATGTTTAAAACCCAAAATACTAAGTGTACTAAAGCAAAAAGTATTTTAATTAATTTATTTAAAATTTGTACTATAAATTTAAGATATTACTTACGGTGAATATGTTATTTTAGATCTAGAGTAATAAGTCTTGACAGACATATCTGACAAAAATTAAATCAAAAGGTCAGTATATTGTATCATGGGGCAATTGTGGTATAATAAGATAAGTGTGTTCTATCAAATACTCTATACCTTAAACCACGTTTCATGTCATTTAAGAAGTATTGCTTCTTAAGCCACAGTATACATTGCTCCGGTGAAAACAGCGTTTTACAGATATGCAAAGTAAAAAGTAACACATTTAAAAATAGAACATTTTAATTTATGGAGAATACGAGAGATGCGTAAGTACAGACCTGAATTTTTCTCGTTATAATTTGTAATTAGGACTCTAGACCAACCAGTTCTATACTAAAATAAGCAGCAACAATTTGTTCAGCCAGATTAATCCACAACCGAATGACAGTCTTGGCCACAGATCTCTCGCCCCTCGGATGACGAACTGTGTTGAAGCATTGCAGGTAGCATAAGGTGTGCAGAGGTTAAACCATTTTGTGGAGTAAACATACATTCGGTAATGAGTAGCTGTGACCCAATTATAGCGTCAAATGTTAGAACTTTTACACACGATTAACGCACAAGTTTTCTTTATGTATTGACCGATCATTACAAAGCTTTGGAGATAAATGAAAATTGATTGCAGTTGACTTACGCCATTGCACAGTTATGTCATCCCAGAAAAACAGATGACGACCTGAAAGCACTCACACTGAAAACAAGCCAACGTTAATTGCAGTAAAGAGATATTATAAAAATGCATTGCAAACAACCGCAAGGAATTGAGTTAAAGTTTAACAACCTAAATGAGACATAAACAACAAAAGCAAACGGCGAACAACGGAGTCATAAAAAAACAACAGACTAATGCTACAGAAACTCAGGACTACGCACTCTAACACAGAGGCGAAAACAATAATATCAAGTTTGTTCGAAATTGGTTAAATTGTATTATATATAATGAATTAACCTAAAATATGTATATAGACGCCATGTTGAAAATAAGTGCCTTGGACATTTAAATTGTATAAGTTAACATGTCCTGCCGTAGTATTAGTCTCCTGCGAAATTCAGTGGGGATCTATTTGGTAGTTTTTTGAGACATGATGTAAAATCTCAATTTTTTTCTTAAAGCACTAACTTATAAAATGACGGACGAATAACAATATATCTCCCTCAATTAAATGTTAAATGTTTCCGGAGATATAAAATTGCATCCTATATATTAAAATAGCTACAATTTAGAAAATAAGTGCATGGCGTGGTAGAAAACTATGANAATAGCTACAATTTAGAAAATAAGTGCATGGCGTGGTAGAAAACTATGAAAGTCCGATGACCTTACCAAGTACCATATGTGTAATGAGTTTGGTAAAATTCGGTTAACGGATTGAAAAGTTTTGTGGAAGGGGGGAGAGGGAGGCAAACATTCCAGACATACATGATTGAGAAAGCCTATCTTTTCAAGGAAAGTGTGCTATAAATCACCGCTAGGAGTTGGTAATGTATGTACGACCTTTAAAGAGTAAACTGCACGTGTTGAACACAATGACGCTCATATAAAAGCATTTGATCACACAAAAATATATCCCGTATCTGCATGCTGCGTAACTTTGATAATTAAACAGTATGCCACTCCTTGATCTACAGTATCGATGTCGTAGAAGAGAGGATTTTTTTACATATGATACGATTTTAAGAGCGAAGCGTTATTGCACGTTGTAAATAAATGCGAAAAAATATAATACTGGCGCTATAAGATTTTCTTCTTCACCGCTGACGCTTGTTCACATGTGTAAAATAACAACAGTGTTAATGTAGCAAAATTACATTCCTCCTTTTATCGAANACCGCTGACGCTTGTTCACATGTGTAAAATAACAACAGTGTTAATGTAGCAAAATTACATTCCTCCTTTTATCGAAGATTCTCAACTCAGGGGGAGTGTTCAAAGCGGTCGAGTAAGAAGACCGGGCCATACGAAGTTTGTCCAACTTGACTATCTTGCAAGCTTCACGCAAGCACCTGTTCACGCCCAAATTGATATAATCTCCTTTGGCTAATCGGATAGACTATGTCAACCAATTAGGGGCAAGAGTTAGGTGGAGGATGTGGAGTGGTAACGTGCAGGGATCTCTATCGATTGAAGGCCTTTTACTAATTCCCCATTCAAGAGTACTTAACTGAGGTCTCGCAAACTACAGGTGTGGAAGGATTAAATTGTGTGATGGTGGAGGTCAGTAATTTAACTTCAATGACCAAGTTCGTATAGTGCCGTTGGAATTACTTGCAAAGTCAGAAAATTAAAATTTAATGTATCACGTAATTAGATATTAACCAGTCAAGTGGCTTTTTATTTTTCACTGTTTGTGTTAGCGGATAGAAGGAAGTAGGTATTTATTTTGTATGGAACTTAGGTGGAGTCAGTTGAGAAGAGTGTGTGGGCACTGGATGAAGATGGAAAATCTAATCGGAGCAGATCACCACGTAAATGTAATTAAATAGCAGGTTGTCCAGAATATTACCACACTCCCTACATAATATACGTTCCTATTTAAGTATTTTGAAAGGATATCCATAAATGGGTACCTGTGTCATTACACTACAGTGGCAGTCATGTACGGTCAATATTGCATTGTGCAATGCAAGAAATAATAATTCCTACCCTCAGATGACTCTCGCACACGTGTTTCCACCATCATCACAGACCTCGAGCGCTTTATTAAAACTGTAATTTATCAAAGCACCTGTGTAATAAACTAGTGGTGGTTATGAAGGCACCATATCCATTAATTAATTTACAGAGCCGTGGAATGGGTTTGAAATTTCGTGTCTGTTTGCAAATCAGAAAAGCTCTGATCGGTAAATATCCATGTACACTTATCTACGCATTTACCAAGAATGTATGTATGTATGNCAAATCAGAAAAGCTCTGATCGGTAAATATCCATGTACACTTATCTACGCATTTACCAAGAATGTATGTATGTATGTATGAGAATTTTAGCGTAGCGCAGTTAGATCTGCCACGTTGCATAACACGTGCGGGATACCAGTTCTTATTCACTTCTCTACTTAAAAGCAGTTTTCCTGAGGACTTCAAGATTTATAAATTCCAAATATATTCTCTTTAATTGTAATATGACACCCAATAGTCATGTGTTTATAATACTTAACCAAAAGGAAAACTTTATAACTATATTTGGCAAATTACTTGAATACGTAAGTAAATTCCTTGAAAAATCAAAACCANCGTAAGTAAATTCCTTGAAAAATCAAAACCATGTTGGTTGCAAGTATGTTATCATTTCCGATTATCACAAATACAAAATTAAGTGAAAATATAGAACTAAAGTACAGACGGATCTTTATACGAGCTTCGTGATATTACAATTGGTTTATACGCTATTCTCAGTTGTGCCTGTGGCAAAACGTTATTGATAAAATAGTAATAATTTAATATGATATTTAATTTATTTTACCCTAACGTCAAATATCAGGAAACAATTTTGGAGATTTAAAAATATTATCTTTAATATTTTAATAAACTGCGCCATACATGTAAATAAAAATATTGTAGATTCGCAGCCCACTGAACATTTTTAAANTTTAATATTTTAATAAACTGCGCCATACATGTAAATAAAAATATTGTAGATTCGCAGCCCACTGAACATTTTTAAAGCCGTGCTTGGTTTATCCTATATTCCTAATGTTCTTTCTGACATGAGTAAAATATGAGTATAAATGCAAAAATAGTATTTTACACCTCCGGTCTGAAATGCACTGTAGGTAGAGAAACTAATCTGTTGAAATGAATTTAACCATACCAATAAATCAGTGCACAACACAATCTCTTTGTTATAGAACAAATGGTAAAAGTTCGACCTAGTTGCAAACGTAACATTCTTAATTTTAATGATGGCAGTTAAGTTGAGTTGAGTAGAGAGATTGGGGCGGTTCTTAATAACGAGGTCTTGAGAGCCGATGAGGGTGAAATGAGGTGAGAATGGAGCAGCTCCGGAATGTAAGGTCGGGGAAAACGGGAGATCCCGCAGAAAACTCGCCGACCAGTGGCATCGTCCGGCACGATTCCCACTTGTGAAAATCCATGCGTGACCCGGCCTGGGATTGGACCCAGTTCGCCTTGGTGGGAGACGAGCAGTCTAACCGCTCAGCCACCGCGGCCCCTGTTGGCAATAGAGCTTACATCGTTCATAGAACCTATGGAAAGATTCGGTAGGATCGTGTGATCACCCACGCTCAGTGCATGTTGGTGTGAGTGAAATCTTNCATAGAACCTATGGAAAGATTCGGTAGGATCGTGTGATCACCCACGCTCAGTGCATGTTGGTGTGAGTGAAATCTTACTTTACACAACATTTTAATTACGTTTGTTATATAAAGTTATACTTTCACGAAATATGGATGTGCCTGTGATATCAGTGCTCTTTGGGGAAAATTGTAGGAGAATTGCAAGTAACCCCANCATAGAACCTATGGAAAGATTCGGTAGGATCGTGTGATCACCCACGCTCAGTGCATGTTGGTGTGAGTGAAATCTTCCTTTACACAACATTTTAATTACGTTTGTGACATAAAGTTATATTTTCACGAAATATGGATGTGCCTGTGATATCAGTGCTCTTTGGGGAAAATTGTAGGAGAATTGCAAGTAACCCCANTTTTCACGAAATATGGATGTGCCTGTGATATCAGTGCTCTTTGGGGAAAATTGTAGGAGAATTGCAAGTAACCCCACTACGTGTAACAGAGCACAAGTTGAGAAAAATACGTAAGAATAAACTTCATTGGCTTAGACTAGACCAGCGATCGGCAACAGGCAGGTCGCTGTCTGAATTCGGACAGCAGAGGGCAGAAAACTGGTACGCCAAAATATAAGACGTCTTAATTTAATTCACTAAATATATTTATAATTAAAAAATTTTCTTTAGACAACAAAATTGATTTCGCACCCGCACACATGCGTGCATTTTCCAACATATCCTGCTAGCGTTCCATAAGCAACGCGAGCTAACATGCCAATATATTTAAATGAAAAATTTATTTATTTCTATAGCAACAGTTTTGCGCAAATGTTGGAGTGAGAGGAGGAGATGTTTGAATTTAATCTCCATACGTGGCGCGGTTACGTTTCCCAGGCGCCATCTGCCGTGAACAGCGACTTACTGATTCATAGAATGGGGTAACTGGCCCAGCAGAAATGCTAAAAAATAGCTGAGGGCTGCCGCAATAAAGTGTGGCGCGGACGGGCCCATTCTTTTATTCAGTCTGATTCCAATTTTTTGCATTTATTAACAAGTGGGTGGTACAGTTATCATGCAGGGCGTCAGTTTATACTGTTTATTATAATAATTGCTTAACAACTTGTATATCCTGCAGTTTGTTTCTACTTATCGTGTGCGTATAACTTCTTGAACAGGCTGTTTACGGTAAATATGTACTTTTAAAAGCCCTGCTTAAGATCTGCTTGTATGCGAGTAGAAAGATTACGTACGATGAGTCTGGGTCATCAGGACCTGGGACCGGAGCTCGGAGATGTTCATTCCCTTTCATTCCGGTCGCCTGGCAGTTATCTTGTATCCAGGTGACCTTGACCATGACCCCGGTGACCTTTTATCTTGAAAACCCAAATTAATATCAACAAATTGATAAAAATATAAATTATAATTTATGAAAATATTATTTAAAATTATTTAAGAAGTTATTTAAAAAACTTAAAATTCAAATGTTGAATGTTTGTGTTCAGAGAGGATGGAGAGCCGGAGCCGACCGGCTGCTAATTTGTAACGTCGCCCAACCGCCATATTGTATGTCAGCGACCTTGAACTTTGACCTTGATCCTGGTGACTTTAACCTTGAAAACCCCCAAAAATCCTTAAAAATTCCAAAAACCCAAACATTTTTTTACCAATTATTATTAAAAGTTATATTTTATTATTAAAATTAATTATTAAAAGTTTATTATTTAAAACGTATTATTAAAATAATATTTAAAAATCNCAGGCCCAGCAGTCGACTAAGTCCCTCCACCCCCACCACCGCCAATTATTCACATTCGTTCGACCAATTAGACGCGTTCGCTCCATCGCCGCCAACTCCACCATTGATTCTCATTGGCTAATTACTCACGTTCGCTTAACTCACCTCCGCCCACTTCAATTACGTTCGTTTGACCCCCGTACCACCTCACATTTCCTCATTCCGTCGTATGCAGCGATCTTGATGGTTTTTTTCGATTGTCATTTGTTTAACTTTTCAATACCTTGGTGGTGCTAGTGTATTAATTCCCTAATTACCCGCCAGGCAGTNTCGATTGTCATTTGTTTAACTTTTCAATACCTTGGTGGTGCTAGTGTATTAATTCCCTAATTACCCGCCAGGCAGTGCTAATTTCTCGATTTAGCCACCAAGTGAGCTGACGTTCTCTCTTGCCTTTGCTTGACACGCCATCTTGTTTTTTTTTTTTTTTCGTTTGTCATTTGCATATATTTTCAACTCCTAGGTGGCGCTAGTGTATTAATTATCGATTTTGTCACCAGGTGAGCTGTCGATTTAACCACCAGGTGGCAGCCNTCGATTGGCATTTGTTTAACTTTTCAATACCTTGGTGGTGCTAGTGTATTAATTCCCTAATTACCCGCCAGGCAGTTCTAATTTCTCGATTTAGCCACCAAGTGAGCTGACGTTCTCTCTTGCCTTTGCTTGACACGCCATCTTGTTTTTTTTTTCGTTTGTCATTTGCATATATTTTCAACACCTAGGTGGCGCTAGTGTATTAATTATCGATTTTGTCACCAGGTGAGCTGTCGATTTAACCACCAGGTGGCAGCCATATTTGTTTATGTTTTTAAATTATAGGTGGTCCTGACGACGCCCTCCATATTGGATTATATTTTCAACACACAGGTGGCGTAATTTCTTGATTTCATCACCAGGTGAGCTGACCGCACTCATACATACATAGAAAAATCTGTAATTTTTCAACCTATTTAAAAAAAATTTCCAATCAGCGGTATACCTACATGCAAAATTTATTAAATATAATTTCTTGTATTAAAAACTTAAATTAAGACCGATCAAAAAACTATTTTTGTTTTAATGCTAATTAGTTAACATTGATATTGAGTATTTATTCTGTTGCCCCTCGCCTCACCACTTTAGTTTGGCCAATTATTCACCCTCGCTTAATCCCTTCCCACTACAGCTCTTGTTTTTAGCATTCTCCGCCAGAGCGTGCTGGTGTGGGGAAAGTATATAATGAGAAAAATGTCGACCTTCAGCACAGTGTCTCGTCTGAATTCAGAGATGACAGATCGCTCTCTCCCCCTGGTTATTTAGCATTCTGACTTGTAAGTTCAGATATTTAATTACATCAGGTCACATGATATGATCAACCGTGCACGTAATACGCATATATATTTTACTGCGAAATTACAAATCTACTCAAATTTGGAGTATCGGTTTCGGCCAGTTAGTCTCTGGAGAAATATGTAACGTCATGAAATACGGTACTAGTACTTATTTTTTCTTTTAATTTATATATTTCCCATTTATCTAATTTGCCCAGGCGTTACCTCAGTACCCGTGACGCTACAGAAACCCTTTATTTGCATTCACCAAATGTGTCCAAAGACACAAAACTTATGAATGTTCGAATAACGCAGATCGAGTGAACAAAGTGAGTAAATGTAGCATGGCATTTGCTAGGTGCGATAACTTGCAGAGGCATGCAAATACCCGCGTAGCTGTAGGACCTTCACCTGCCAAAATCCGCCATGTACTCTCTCCTTCTCAGCAGCGCACGAGTGTACTTCCCACAAAACCAAGGGCTCAGGATGTGTATCCATCATCGTGCCAGCAATCATCACGCCCAACAATCGTGGCAGGGTCTGGGTTGGTTAAAGACAATGGTTTCGGGAAGACCCAAACTGCATTCCATCACAGTCAAAAGACCTATGCCTTCACAACGAGATAGGGTATTCGAAGGGTGTTTGCACATGTTTAACTCGAACTGGAGGAAAACTTCGCTGCTGGCTCTCCACATAAACACACCACCAAAAAGATTTAGTGTATGGCTCGAACCAGCATTGCAGAACTGACCCATTCAACGAAAGGACGGTATTCGAATCGAAAGGCAAGGTATCGAAAATACTGTAAACACCTCATACTGGAAATATATGTCACGAAGAAGAAGCATATAAACAGCATTTTTTGGGGTAAAAATTAACGAAAAATCAATCTGTGAATGCTTCTTCCCATTCCCCTATAAAAAAAATGCCTGCCCCTCTCAGCAAAACATTTGTTAAAAATGTATGTTGAAAAAAATTATGTGTTGTGTACATTTGCGTTTTGCAGCTTTCTACAAAGTAGTCATGGCTCGAAAAACCCAAAAAGTAGTTAAAACCACTTCGTTACCCCCATGGTATGTGATATGTACAGTGCATGCACATTTTCTCCCAAGTTTAATATCAGAACGTTAAGAAATTTAGGCAGCGGGAAAAAATATTCACATGGTAACTCCACGTGCAGCGATATTTCTAGTTCCCAGTGTCCGGATATAAAACTCTTTATACATGCATATAATGTACGTACAGTAAGTTTTGCGTAGAAAAGGGTGGCGGGGGGGGGTATATATACCACGAGAAGGCGCTAGCGTAAATATACACCCACCATAAGTACAAAATCGTAAAAAAATAGTTTCCTTCGGCAAACAAAATTTCTGTATTTTTATACATTCGTGTGCGTTCGCTCCATTAGAGATATATCTGATCGGCTGTAAAACTCCCCTATCCTCTCCTTCAGAGTCCAATCATACTGCTACGTGACTTTAGCCTAATGAAAAGTGACGTGCGGACATGTGTACGTGTATGTATATGTGCGGCCTCTAATCGAGCAGGTGTCAATGTTATTCACTCTTTATGAATTACGGGAACTAAAATATAGTTTTATTCCTGAGGTGCTAGTTCACCATGCAGATTTATACCACAATACGAATTCCAGCAAAGGCACGCGCATACAGCTCTCATTTACCACCCTTCAACCTCGTCGAGATATCTAGGGAAAGACTTTACAAGTGCGAAAATATTAGAGCACACTGCACCCAGTGCATTACGGAGACCATAAGATTTTATACTTATGTTAATTCTTTTCGAATGTAGAATATTCATTTTATGAAAAAAAAATTTGTAAATAAAATCTGGCTCGAACTCCACCTTTGTTTTTTTCTTCGTATAAACTTCAATTGTGAATGTTTATTAATTCCGGTGAAACCAAAGATACTTTGTGATGATGTTGTGAAACTAAGAAATAAGAAAAAAAATTGTACATTCTCCACTTGCTCATACGTCAAAAAAACACACACACACACACAGCCCGCTATTCCAATTGCAGACGAGACTGATAGACGCATTAAAAAACTATTAAGACAAAAGCACACTTGAAGAAGTGGTCACGAGTCCCGTTACATAATTAAACGAGAGACACGTGCTGACGTAATCTGAGCTCGTGCACACGTCCAGCCGCGCTGCACCAGGTGTTGAATTTGACTTTGCACTAGCGCACTGTAATGAGTGAGCTGATTCGCTTCGCAAGGGTAAACGGGCCNGCATGTTTTATTTCTAACTCGCGCCAACTTTAATTTATAGGATTATAAACACAAATGATATCTGCACGCACAAGTCAACACCAGGGTGATCCATATTCAGGGGTACCCGGTGTGCCCATGAACGACCATAAACAAATAAAATATCCACTTCATCAAAAGGAAGATGCAGTCATTCCTTGGTACAAATAACATACAAAGATAGCCACTATCAATACAATAAAACGTGGCACAAAATAATAAAGAAACCTACCAAAGGACTCTGCAACAATATCAACAAATAGAAATGGAAGCGATATCAAACAATTTATAATTATCGGTGATCGTAAATGGCGTAAAAAAAACAAATATATTATACAAGACATTCTTGTATCATGAATAAAATATGTAAGCCCAGAAGGAAAATAATTTATTAATAAATAAAAAATCATGGTATTGTGGTTGTGAGTAGTGTATGTATGTCGAAGCTGTGACACAGTGATTAGGCATAGGAGGTAGGAGTTGTCCGCGATGACATCACATGCACGGCCGGCCAGTTTACCCACAAAATCACAATTTTTTCCCTCAAAATGGCCCACTCAACTTCCAAAAAAGCCTGTTTCATCCCCTAAATTTCTCTTTTTTCCGCCTTAACCCTCCTAAATTTCCAAAAAATCGTGAAAAATGTGCACGCTCCACAATGTGGCTTACTGATTCCTCATTGTGGCTGAGGTATCCCGAACATCAGCCACAATAAGGAATCAGAGGACCCGACATTATGAAATGAATATAAAAATATTTTTTTATTTAAATATATTTTTATAATTAAAACATTATAAGGCGTAAAGTAATGAGTGTTACATATCACCGGCATCAAGGCACATACGATCGTGATGTCATATCGATCATCTAAGCCAATGTTATGACCAAAATATTGGATTTAAGAGGTATGCCCCTACCCCTCAATAATCAAAACTCACTACCGTCACCCACCTTACCGACACTCCTCCATCGCAAAAACTTGTAACCAAAAAAAATTAGTAAAAGTTAGCACATACCACAACCCATCCCCTAACCAAACACCAACACCCAACATCTTACCTCACTCACTGGCCTCCATCTCCCTTCTCCCTTCCCTTTACCAACACTCCTCCCTCATCACCATTACCCCCCTTCATATCCCCTCATCAACTCACAACTCATCAACGGCCCCTCCCCCATTCAAAGCCCTCACCGCCCTTATCTCTCACCTTCCCCCACCAACCACAACCCCTTACTACCCTCGCCCTCCTCACCTACTCCCAACGCAATGGCCCACAAGCTTCTAAAAATCGAGGATCATGTATTAATACCATAACCTCGCTCATCCTGCCGCCTAGACATAAAAATCGATCATAGCAAATTTCCTTATACCAATATTTAAATTTTTTTGTGTATTATTCATACCATTTATATATATACATATATTCATTATCTGATAACCATTATATTATTTGTTAAGTGCATACCCTCAATCACGCTAACCTCAATAACTATTTCGAAAAGAATATTTTGTTTACAAATATCATAGTAAATTTATGACTGTTTATATTTTAAGTACATTTAAAGTTAAGCGATGTATCATAGAGCTCATAATTTTTTTTTCAGTTGGGTCTATCTATATCTTAACATTTTCGCAACTCGGCTCATAATCAAGCAAATATTTATAGTCATATGCGATTATAATTTGCGAACTCTTAAGAGGCAGGCTCGTGAAATTCAGATTGCAAGTCTCATTTATAGCTACATGAATGTATGTTTAAGCCCTTTATAATCATATTGATTAGCCAATATTTTCTTTTTAGTGATGTTTTTTGACGAAAACTGGTTATAACGGTTAAGATATAGAGTTAATTTAAAAAAAACTACATTTTTGTGTTTTAAATTCACTAAAATATGTTTCTACAATAACACTCACCAAATATTCATGTTCGTCCATGTAAAGTGAGCATCTTTATACAAATCGCAGTCCTTCGTTAAACATGAAACCTACTATTCTGGCACACGGGAACTTCGTGTCGTCGTGCAGTAAACTTGAAGGCAAAGTCCTTGCAGGGAAAGCGATACCAATTAGCCACTGGAAGTTCCGTAGATGATACTCAAGCTGTCCCAGATGGTCCGGCTGTCGTCACGTCGGAAGGAGCAGGAACCATGGATGAAGATGTCTTCGTGGAAAGAGATGTTGCTCCTGGTGATGTGTTGCCAGGTTCGTCGTTTATAATTGTCGCAGCAGATTNGTGTTGCCAGGTTCGTCGTTTATAATTGTCGCAGCAGATTTTGGTAGTGGAGCCATATGATCGAAATCACCGTCCATCACTCCGTAGATGGAGTTCGCAAGAACTCTCTATTGAATATCTGGCACCGAGGCATCGATGAGACTTGCAGTTTAACTTTATATGACCTTACATGTTTACAGTTAGTATCGTTGCGATAGAAAAGCGCACCTGGATACAAACTTCTCAGCACTGTAGGCCCTTTAGAGATGAACCATCATCGATACATATGCTTCTCACTTACATAGACTCCTTGAATATATGCACTTTGTGATATCATAAAACGTTGATGTTTTCATGTGTTCGTAACCCATACCAAAATTGAAGATATCAATATATTGCATATATGTTGAGTGAACAGAATCCGCTCGTTCTGAGCTGCAGATGANGTACCAAAATTGAAGATATCAATATATTGCATATATGTTGAGTGAACAGAATCCGCTCGTTCTGAGCTGCAGATGATCTACCGAATAGAGAGTCCTGCCAGAGCCCTACATTACCATTTCTTCTTCCTCGCGGCATACCTTCTTTACGTTGTTTTCAACACACTCTTTGATGTCATATACATTATAGATAGGTACATTCCGGCAAACTGTATATGATGCCATAACTATTGAATACAAAATTTTAGTTCTGTTCTATGCGGTTACCTATGATACCTGTGTTTATTTTTATTTGTTAATGAATATAACTATTATTATATAAGAAATTTCTGACACAGAATAATGACAATCTTTGGAGAAAGATAACAGATTGTTGAAATAGTTTTCAGTTCAATAATGTAAGAATATTAGAAGTTAACTAACTGTATTTATAATTTGCATTTAGTAAAAGGTTTTAAATGATAAATCTGAGCAATTTGGAAATGTCACGTTTTCTTAGAGTAATTAATAATACATTTTATAATATAGTTATAAAATCTGACATATCACATATAGAACACGGTGATTTCTTTAATATTTTAACGTTAGTATAAATATGATGAAATTTTTTATGGGAATGAATTTTTTCTGAAAAAGTTGTTAGAAGAAAGTATGTAATTCATATTACCAAATTTTTATTTCTTAACATGTAATCAAGTTTTATTTAAGTAAGTGTGTCTTGTAAATATAATTAAAGGATTTTATTTCATATTTGTGTCTGTATTTGTAATTTAATAAAAAATCTTATGTTAATTTATTTATAAAATGAATAATAATACTGTTTGTTTAAGTGTTAGATTATAACAGTAATAAATACCCAACTAAAACCACTGAAAGTAATTAGCTAATACAATTTAATACATGCTCGATATGTAAATCTAAAAATAAAAATTCATAAAAGTGGTTAAAGGGGAGAGAATTTTACAGGACATAAACGTATAAATAATTAATTTTATTGTAATTTTAGAAATAATTTTCCTAGAATGAAAGTAGTTACTTTCGGCACTGATGCTTTGAGAAATAAGTGTTTAATTGAAATGAATGCAGGTAAGACAGTTAATATTTTAACTATAGGCGATTTTTAAATATACATTGTATGCCTATCGAAGATAAAATGTGTGAAAATATAGGAAATTAAGTAAGAGAATTTGGTAATATAAAAACATATATTTAGAAAGAACTTAAAACAAAACATTTAAGGAATAAAATAAAATATACATTATTTATTACTATTAAAAATACTTAAAAGCTAGAAAAATTTAAAAATTAATCAAACATTAAGGAATAATACGTGAACATTAGCATGAAATGGTAATTAAAAATTAAGCAACACATTCAACCATTTCATAAATTTTTGTAACTAAAAATCGATATCAACCTATAAACATTAAATCAAAACCATTGTTTAAGATTAACGAAAAAAACTTTACAGGCAAGTTTAAATGGTAATACATATAAATTAACCTAAGTAAATAGTGGTTGAGTTGAGAGATTTGTGCGGCTCTTAACAACGTGGTCTTGAGAACTGATAATAAGTGGTAATTGCTAGAATTATTGTGTGAAAAAATTTATGCATGAGAAAGGATAAACTTCTCATTGGTCTGCTGAATTATTAACATTTTTTTAAATTTTAAACTATACTCTACCTACTTAGATGTTAAAACATAAAATGAAGAATAAAAAATTTAAGAAAATTTATTTTCATGGATACTTATTAAGTTAATATTTTTCTCATAGAATAGTTACAAAAAAATATAAGTCAATGTTTGTGGTAAATCGTTAGGTTTTGATAGTAATCATTAAATATATGGTTAAAATTTAACTGTTCAAACAGAACAAAGCGCTTAAAACACAATTCAACTGTTCACCTGCTCAAATTTCCAACCATTCAAAAGCAATAATACTTTTAATACTCTTTCTTTATTTTACACCTTTAATTTTTGTGTTTATATCTTTCATAATAAATACATGTCGTAACTCATAGCACACCAACCAAATAATTACCCATGTGTTTTTGTTACGTATAAACTTTATGATTATACAAAAAATTGTACATTTTCTATTCTTGATAGTTTCGTAACTCTTTACGAAGTGATAAAAAAATATAATTTATACATATATAATGTTTGTCCCTTTCTTGTAAAATATTGTTTACTGTTATATTTTTTGTCAAAATATAAAAAAAACTAATAAAATCTATTCACAGTCATCAAATGAAATCGTTCTCCATCATACGTAGTTTTAAAAATTACAATTTTTCTTCCATGTTTAAACTTATTTTACAGTAATTTTGTAAAGTGATATATTTCGTTGTTATTAACTTTTAGAAGAAACATGGAAGTCACTGATGTTTAACCACCATTGTTTACATATATAATGATTTATCATAAATGTTATTTTACCAATGTTACTATGTCCTACAATTACTGACTCCTATAATTATAGCTTTAATATTATCAGGTTACTATTTACCATTTTCATTCCTGTCATTATTTTCGGATATTTAAACATACACACTCAAATTAAAAATATTCTTTAATAAAAATAATAGTTTTTAGTTTTATAAATTATTAATAAACCTTACGCCAGTACTTTACATAGCATACATAGGTGTTATGAAAAGTTTCTGTATCACAGATGAATAATTTTTCAAAATAAATATAACTCAATATTAAAGAAGAAATCATCAGTATCATACCACCTACAACAATCTTTTTAACGCTTTATTTAGTTTCGTACATAATATTTAAAATGTATTTTTAATAATAGAAGTAGATTATTCATAAATATACATCTATAACTATTTAAAGGAGTTAGTATAACACAGATTAATAAGAAAAAACTGTTAGTTTATTGGACCCTTCTATGAATATAAAATAATTTTAACAGCAGATAATATAAAACTTTTTGGTATTGAGTAAATTTAATTTATTTTTAATAGTGTTTCCTATATATTTAGATTTGAAAGAAAAAACAAATAACAATATATCCTGAAGGGATATATTAACCTTGGTTTGCAAAATTCCTAACCTTAATAATTCTCAATTCTAAATATTCATTGTAATCAAGTGTAAAGAATGTTTTCAAGTATAATGAATTTAACTACACAGAAACAAATATTACAAATAGTTTGGGGCTAAAAAATTATAGAATTTAAAGATATAATGGTACATGAAGATAATAATTCTTTATCCAGTGGAACTAATAAACTCAGTATTATTATATAAAGTTACAATTAAAGGAAAGAAACAATTAATTAAAAGACATTGATGTTCGATTAAAAACATGTTAGGAATATAATATATGTATAAATACATGTTAAATTACGTTTTTAAAAAATCTGTGTAAGAAGCATAATAGCTATAAAAATACATTTTTTATTAAATATAAAACTACAAAAGATATTTATTTACACATCTTTAAAAAAATCCTGGTAATTATAACAAATTATTTTCAGAAATGAAAATATGAGTACCGTCATAATATGTTATAATCACACACATTATAAATTTATTTAATTATATTTTTGTGTATTTGTATTTTAGTTTACGGATAGTATAACTAGTACAATAAACTATGTAAAAATTACACGCGAATTTATAAAATGCATAACTTAAGATTTAAAAATATTGATTTTTCTGAACACGAGTTCGGATTGCTCCCTTTCATTTTACGTGCCGTACTCGCTACGTTGACTCAAATCAGACCCTCTCCTCTGGGGCCCCCATTTCATAAGTTTTAGAAGTCAAGTCCTCTATAGGACTTTGCCAGGGGCAGTACAGGCATTTTCGCATTTGATTTGTGCAAGAGAGTGATTAATCACATATTTAAGCTCATTTTATAAATTATTGGTAAATATTACAATTAATCAAATGAACTGTGGTTGTAGAATAACTTATTTAGGACTATATTTATAACATGATGTCTATAAAATTAAGTAGTGACCAATTAAGTGAAAAATTAGATACAATTATTAGGGTAAATTATTACTAACCCCGAGTGTGTCGGCCCAGCGCATTCTTAGCATTCGAATGTCTATCTCCCACTAGTCATTAGACCCACTCCTCAACAAGAGCAGAGCCCCCGTGTAGAAGTTCAATGCACCCACGCAGCTCTCTGCTCGACTTGCTCACCCGACGACGATGGGGTCAACAGCAACTCTCTTCTCCCGGAAGCTCCTGCCCCTTCCATTAGAACCCACGATCTTAAGAAACGCCACTGACCTCGCCAGGAACTGAAACAGGCCCCCGGAGGTCCTCGAACAGTCTCGAACAGTACTGGCCCTATCCGCCTGGAAGACGCTCCAGCGGTCAGCAAATACCTTCGCCGGCGTTCAGCAACATGCTACACGAAATACGCGGGCTAACTTTCACCATGTCTCAATTGCAAGACTCCTTCGAGTTATCCAACTAGCGAACCCCAACACAGCTTCCCTCACACTACCGACACAGTGCGAAAGTTTAGAACAATGTAAATACACCAGAAAATACAGCTCAATATAACATAGTTTACAATCACATGGCATACACAGTTACAGACAGAGCAAATATACTAAAATGTTATTTTCCTTATAAATTGTGTAATAGTAATTAATCACATTATGACCGATATTATTAATTGCACATATAAAACTAAATATAACATTCCGAGTTATTATTTTATAAATGTAGTAATAAGCAATTAGTTGGAATTAAGGATTACTTTAAAGTTGGGTGTTTTTNAACAATGTAAATACACCAGAAAATACAGCTCAATATAACATAGTTTACAATCACATGGCATACACAGTTACAGACAGGGCAAATATACTAAAATGTTATTTTCCTTATAAATTGTGTAATAGTAATTAATCACATTATGACCAATATTATTAATTGCACATATAAAACTA
Source organism: Clitarchus hookeri (assembly GCA_002778355.1). Taxonomy (NCBI): domain Eukaryota; kingdom Metazoa; phylum Arthropoda; class Insecta; order Phasmatodea; family Phasmatidae; genus Clitarchus; species Clitarchus hookeri. Next base: position 1,001,963 of record NQII01000276.1, on the reverse strand, counting down.
AATATAACATTCCGAGTTATTATTTTATAAATGTAGTAATAAGCAATTAGTTGGAATTAAGGATTACTTTAAAGTTAGGTGTTTTGCAGAATCTTTAAAATATAAATATATAGATATTATTAATTAAATTATCCATCTTCATATTAAAATAACGGACTTAGTAGAATTAATATAATATTAAATAATTTAATATATAGAAAATTTCATCAGTAAAGAATGAATAATATTGTCTAACATTATGAAAAAAATATGAAATAATTAATATCCTAGTAAATAGCCTTTAAAACACAAACAATACAGAAATTAATGGTAATAGTAACAGTACACTAAGAAATTATCGAAAATAAACTATTTTTAAAACAATTTATTACAGTCAAATAAAAGTAAAAAAAAATGTTCTATATTAATAAATGCCGTACAACAATTGTTATATGTTGTATGGTACTTGGGGCCCGATTTTTGAAACTATCGGAAATATTTCTCTAGATAAATGACGTCATTCCTCTATCGGAATGCTAAAGGCCAATTTTTGAACACTCGACAGCGGAACTGTACACCGGAATCGAGCAATGAAGTGTCGAAATGAATCCGACAGCAAGCAGCTGCCGGAATCCTCATTCCTTTAGAGATTTGTCTTTTAGTTCCATTGTTTGATGTGGGAAACTTGAAAATAGACACACCTTTGTGGTTTACAAAAAATGTAATTAGTAAAGGAGAGTAAAAACTGTTACTGCACATCAAATTATAGTGGCGTTGTAAATATCTGTGAAAAAATCGAGTAAACAAAGTTAAGTTGGTACATGAAAACTGATAGACTTGCTACGAATATCACGTAAAGAATTAACAAGAAACTGCTGAAACATAAAACATCTAATTAAATCGATTTTGCACGAAAAGCTTAACGACGACTCATGTACCGCCACTGTGGAAGACATGGCGGTTTATATGGTCAGAGTTAATGTCCCCCAGGCACCGACTATAAGGTGCGTGGAGGTTGCAGGTTTGGTAATGAGGTAGACTATGACTGTGGTATTTTGAAGTACGAATATATTGTCTCGTGTCTATATTCACAAATACACAACATCAACACTTGAGAGGTGCGGTACTGTGATAGTTTGGTTACTCGGATTTACTGGGCGAATTCGTGGTTGAGTGGGCTTCTCGTGACGGTGATTGTCATACTTAACTCTTGTTGCGGGTGTTGTCAGCTGTGGTGTGTGATCTCCGGCGATGGGTAGACCTTGGCAAGGCCACAGTTGCTGCTGACGTACTGACGTGGTCAGGGGTCCGAACCTCTGACCTGACTCTCTGCTCGGCGATCTTCTACTGACTGGTTGACTTTACTGACGTAACCGATTCTCCCGGCACGGAGTATCGCAGCCTCTGACTGCCCCGATATGACTGACCCCTTAATGATGCGGCTGACGGACGTGGCCGGGTTCCGATATCCCGGCCTTAGTAACTGTTGTACTGACTTACTCTCTGCTCGAACTGACGTCTCTCGGCGGTGAAGATGAACTAACAACTGCCCCGATATGACTGCCTGACGTACCCGATATTACTGACCCCCTCCTATTCTTGGAAAGGGGTTTTTATACACGCCAGCCGCTGCCCTGAATCGGCGGCACGTGGCGCATTTTAGGGGAGGGAAGGGGGTAAGAGGGGTGAAGTGGAAGAACGCCTAACAAGCCGTCCAACACACGTGTCCTCGTATCTGAAGGTTTGGAGGGGCGGGGCGGGGGTAATACCTCGGCACTAATACATCTCGTCAGGTATTTCTGCCGCGGTGCGTATTTACTGCGTTCAGGCGAACTACACCGGATTATTTGCTGATGACTCAAGAAAGCCCTGCACTCTCAACAGATCTCCCGGCGGGTAGGGGCGTACGAAGATGAAGGGGGGTGGGAGGGGAAGGCCTACGCTTCAGCTCCACGTGTCCCGAAATTTTCCACCTGCCTGTGGTTCCACGCGCCGTCTCGTAGGCGCCAGCGAAGTGCGTTAGGCCGGGGGGCGAGGGGGGGAAGGTGCGAGGGGGTGATGGAAGTGAGCCAACGGCGTTCCCTAATCCCTAAACCTGCATGCGACAAGCTGCACAATGAAAATGTATTTTTTTTAACGATTTAAGAAATTATAACACTTAAAATTATATCTACAATACGTAAGAGTACTTAAAATAATTTTATTCTTCCTTAGTTAAGAATTAAAGAAAGAAAGAAATTTCCCTTAACAGTTTCTGTTCAGAAAAAAAAATTCTGCAATAAATGGGACGTTAGAGTACTTATTTTATAGTAGTAAATTTACATCAGAAAAATATAAATTGTAATAGTATAACTATTCAACTTCCCTATTATTATTTGGTACGGTATGGTAAAGCATTTTAAACTTCTCTCTTGAATATAGTAATGGTAACATAATTTAAACTATAAAAGCCTATTAACTATATTCGTAATTAATAGAAACCCTACCTAGCGGCAATATGTGTTTACTCTTATCACGTTCTTTCACTGGTTTGGTTATTCTCTTTGGCAATAATTAGCGTCATTACGACTATGCGGTTTCTTGTAAGGAAATATCGAATCTGCATGATAAATAAGTTCCTGTAGGTCATGTGGGTTACTTATGTCTAACNCGGTTTCTTGTAAGGAAATATCGAATCTGCATGATAAATAAGTTCCTGTAGGTCATGTGGGTTACTTATGTCTAACCTTATTATTTATAATCCACTAGTTACAAGCCTTGCCACTGTAGATAGTTTAGTATTTTTAACTGTGATTGCAATAGNCTTATTATTTATAATCCACTAGTTACAAGCCTTGCCACTGTAGATAGTTTAGTATTTTTAACTGTGATTGCAATAGTTTATCCCGGATTATCCACAAATAAATAAAGTATATAGTGCGTATTTTAAAACAAATTTTCCTGCTACAACAGATTTAACGTGGTTGGTTCAGCTTCGGTGACGACACACGAAATGCAACGACGCCAGGTTGTAAAATAGATTATTCAAAAATTCGAATAATTTCATTCCAACAGTCGCTAGGCTCGTCTCAAAAATACATATTTTGGCATCCCAACACACTCTACCGGAATGGAAGTATCGGATAAAACCGCTGGAAATGTATTCCTATAGTTTCAAAAATTGAGCCCCTGGTATTGATCAGAGCTTTAATGACAAGAAGTTAGAGAAACTGACTAACACTGGCAATATTCCTGAAAACTCTTGATATCTCGTGATCCTTAGGATAATAAAAGTAAAATAAAGAAAGAAAACTCACGTGAAAAATAAATATTAACTACTGCCCAGTTTTGAAGTAAAAATAAATCTAGTATGAAAGTCCTCGCCTCAAACTAAATTTTATTCGTTCGAGGAAATATGAGTGGAGACAGAAATTGTAAATAAGATAAGAGAGCCACAGGAATAATTTAAAATTACAACTATCCACACCCATACACAAATTAGGTGCTCTTCCCTTCTTTCTTGATGAGCTTCAGAAACGTCAGTTATCTCAATGCGCGGTTGACAAGCAGCTGCCATGAAACAAACTCTATACCAGGACAAAAATATTTGAGGTAGCGCTACTAGAAACGGACGTTACGGAGTTTGTTGTGTTTCCAGAAAGGTCCAGACTGGTGTTGGTGTGTAGAGAAAGTTGCAAAAAATAATTTTCCTCAAGTGGGATACGTGTCATTGAAAAAGTGACCGCTGCCTGAGTTTTTCTGCCCTGCAATCTAAAATAGGGTGTGTGGTCCTACTGCGAGTCTAAATATTTTTTCATAAAGTACTGATATCGGCGAATCTTTGCAATATGAATAACAGTAAATCAGTTAAAGTAGATTTAAAATATTAATATATTAATATTATATCTTCCCCTTCTTAAGTACTGAAGATAACTACATTAATGGTATATGTGAAGAAAACGAGATTTTTAAAAATGACGCAGCTTTTAAATATATCATTTTTATTCCTAAGATAAATTATGAAAGTAACAAACTTATAGTAGGCATGCAATTAGCTGGAGAGGGCATTAAGAACTATATGAACTGCCCAGCGTTGCTCGGACATCATATTATTTTTTAACACTCAATAAATATACAGAGGTTGATGAAGAGTAAGCAGTAAGCATAATTTGTGCCATTAAAAAGAATGTAAATATTAAGTCATTATTTTTTTGGAATCACAAAATTGCAAATTTACTAGGAATGCGTTAGTTAGTACCATTTGACACCAAGTATCATACTACATCAATTAAATGTAAAATTAATTGTTTCAATTTTTTTTACAAAAAAATTTATTTTGTTTGGTGATAATTTTTGTGGCATGGCATAACAAAATTTGCTCAGTTGCGCTGTGTATTAAATACAGTACTCATTTATTTATGAAATCCTTGAGAATTGTTTAGTGATACCTCCCAAACTGATACTATGAAGCATGTTTCCAGAATTAATGAAATATTACTGTAATGTTATTTATTGTAGTCGTTCTTGGAGATAGTACGTTTTCGAAACAAACACACGCATCTTATCTTCAGGCCCTATCTCCTGTTCTTATCGCTGGCGACCACAACCAGGGGCGCAGGTGATAAGGGCTAGTTGGGAGGGGGTACAGGAGAAACATCACTTTACAGACTTCTTTCAGCCACCGACAGCATGACAATTCAGGTTTGACCCAATGGCATCTTTATTGCAATAATAATTATGCTGACAAATATACACAAAGGCATATTGGTTTGCTCCTAGTTTTTAGCCTACTTTCCAAAGGAGTTGTTAAGAGACGCCGAAATCTCTTCACTCACTCTTTGTGTGTCTGTGTGTGCATGTGTGTATAGTCTATTCATGGTTCCTTCTCACATTTTGAATTAAACTATTGAAAAATCGCCCATACAGTATATTATGTGTTTGGTTGTTTCCTAAATATGTCACTATCACATGTGTTCTGTAGTTCTGTTAACATAAAACTATATTTTGATTAAATTGAAAATTTACCTATATTTTATATAGAAATGTTTATATTTTACTTGTAATAAGATGAATAAATATATGGAGAAAATAGGTGGGTTGGCAACGCCTAGTAAGAGTGTGTACATGTGTACCCCACCACAAAAACTTTTCAATGCGTAAACCGAATTTCATCAAACTCGGTACACAATAGTACTTTATAGGGACATCTAATTTTCTTATAGTTTTTTTGCCACGCTAAGTGCTTACTTTCAAAATGGCGGCATTTAAAAAATGTATGATTATTTGTCATATCTCAGAAACCATTGAACCTATTTATATCAAATGTTTTATGTTGGCAGTGCACCATGTAAGCATTNTATTTGTCATATCTCAGAAACCATTGAACCTATTTATATCAAATGTTTTATGTTGGCAGTGCACCATGTAAGCATTGAATTTATATATGAAGATTGCTGTTAGCCTGCCATTCTGGAAGATAGCACCGCATGGAAAAATAATACCTGTACGTTATATCTCGAAAACTACTCAACCAATTATCGCCAAATTTATCACGTAAGTAATACTATAGTAAGAAATGTAAAAGTATCAGATTCAAATTAATTAGCCTCTTATTTTCAAAATAGTGACCATACAAATATTTTAATTTTATTTGGGATCTCTACCATAACTTTCCCAGAAAGTCGACAAAATTTTGTATGCTAAAAGTATATATTACAAACATCATATATGCGAACATAGCCGTTTTTAACCGTAATTTCGTAAGGTAGTGCCACACGAATAAATAAAGTTTTGGTCATATCACGGGAAGCAATTGATTAATTACTGCCTCCAATCTCCCGTGGCGCAGTCGGTTGGTGCGCCGTCGGTCTATGGTGCGGGAGGTTCTGGGTTCGAATCCCAGGCAAGGCATGGGTGTTAGTTTAAGTTATTTCATAAATAAGTTTGTAAGCCGTCCCCTGATCACCCTTCAGGCACAACACCGGGGGACGTTAATAAGCCCTTTCCAATACTCCAATACATATTACTGCCGAATTTGGCACAAACACGTAGTACTGTGACAGGTGATGTAAACTAGAATGTTTTAAGTATGTCGTACACTTATATCCTAAATGGCAGCCATATAGCCATTTAAGCTTAGTATGCTATATGGTCGAAACCATGTAATCAATTCCAACTAACTTTGTACGCTAGCAGTATGCAGTATATATTACTACTAACAAATATGTCAATATGGAGGCACCATGTTCCGCTGTGCCGGTAGCTTTCCGACACATGGAAACAGTAATCCGTCGCTCCTTCCTTCGCTGAAAATATTGTCCAGTGGTCTAAAAGTGGCAAAGTGGTGGGGTTTGTGAAAGCTGCAAACGTCTATTATTGTTTTGGTTTAATATGTTGGGGTCAAAATATATTTTGATTACTATTTATTTTATAAACTTCCCCAGTTAAATCACGAAATATTTATTTACAAGAAGTTATAACCATGTTGGTCACCAAAGTAAAAATGTATTACAATATATTAAAAAATTATATACGAAAACCCTTCTAATGCAAATGGAAATCTACATATTAATCTATAAATTTAAAGGTTAGATTAAGATACCTGTAGAAAAGATACCTGCATTTTG
>NQII01000276.1:978553-995301 GCA_002778355.1 Clitarchus hookeri | reverse complement strand
GTCCTTCCGTGAGCCTCTCTGAGTACCTTTCTGCTTCTCTGCCCACAGGTCAGAGCCACTCCTTTTATTTCTTCCGCGTCATTTGTAGAAGGCGCTCCTCGGTGACGTCACATATGGCACGCATGCTCATAGAGGCTCTTGAAGGAAGGGGGAAGAAGGTGGGAGGCAAACCGAAAACGAAGCGAGCAATGCGGCCGCCGCGCCTCCCAGTATATTGGCAGCATTCGCTCCAGCCGAAGTTGTTCAGTGGAGTGCCACAGACACCCAGGGAGAAGGTCGACGTCCCCGCCGTTGTCAGCAGCTCCCACGTAGTTTAGCATAGACCAAAAATCGCAGGACGAACTTCTTTTAACAGGTGCACATTTTTCGATGCGACACAGTTACACCGCCATTTTGTAAGATAATTACACATGGATAAAATAACTTTTAATGTAGTTTTGAAAATAAGTCTAACCTTCTTAAAATATACCAATTTACATCGCCTGCAGCAGTATTACTTTTTTTTTTCGAATTTTGTAGAAATCGTTTACTTGTTTCCCAAGATAACACATAAAAACTTTATTGATTCGTGTGGCACTATCTTACAAATTGGGTGACGAAAGTTGCTATTTGTTGGCTTATGTGATGCTCGTTATAAGTACTTCCAGCCTACAAAGTTCGCTCGAAATTGGGCAAACGATGAGGTATAAATAAAAAATTAAAATATAACATTCGTAATACGCCATTTTGAAAACAAGTGCCATATCGACTTAAATCGCAAACTTTGATATGGACTACCATAATGTTGCCTACTTGCCAAATTCTACGAGAATTGGTTGATTGATTTTCGAGATGTAACATTAAAGCTTTATTTATTTTTGTAGTACTATCTTACAAAATTACGACTCAATAATAATCATATTTATTTCTAATTGCAATGCTTACATGATGCTCTGCCCACATACAAAATTTGTTTTTGATAGGTAAAATGGTTTCCTAAATATTACATAGCACCCTAAATGTTAAAATGGACGCCATTTTTAAAGGAAAACCCCTGGAGTGGTTGATGAATCATGTATGCAGGAGGAAGAATTAAAACAGTAATCAATAGTCTCGTTTGAAAATAATACAAATTCTTATATATTTTACGTATTTGTCTATATCTCTCTGTTATAATAATTTGAAAACTTACCTTCTGTTACACAATTAGAACTTGCTATGGCTTTAAACAAGTACGACTTCACTCCCATTCATTTCGTAGTAGTCTATCGTATACCAAGAACATTGTCTCTTCGATGACTTTTCATACCATAACTAATAAAACATCATATGTTTACGTACTCTGTATTACTTTACTCTGCTTTTTAATCTAAAATAAATGTTCTCAACCATCGTTGTTTACAGAAAGCCTAAAAACATTTTACGTGTCTGTCGCAGTTCCAGNCTCTAAAATAAATGTTCTCAACCATCGTTGTTTACAGAAAGCCTAAAAACATTTTACGTGTCTGTCGCAGTTCCAGACTTTTCAGCATGTATGTGTGTTGTGCTCTTTGGCGATTGAAATGTTGACAACAAATCAGACACATCTGGTTTAACCAGTTGACGTGAAATCATAAAGAGCGGCCATAGATCAGATTAAAAAATATATACATATTGTTTGTCCCTGACGCTGTTAAATTGGCAGTAAATGAAATGTGGCTTGACATCAAGAGACCGACATGATGATTGGAACACGTCAAACGTAAGCCATATTTCTGTCGGTGCAATAAATACACAGACAATTCAATCTCGTCATCGTTAATTAACTTATCACTGTCTAGTGGTGTTTGATAAACTGTTGCAACGTGTGACATGTGAGGATCGAGAAGTAAAGCAGATCGATAGGGCATCATTTCATTGTGACCGATGAGTTGTACATCAAGCTATACANGTGAGGATCGAGAAGTAAAGCAGATCGATAGGGCATCATTTCATTGTGACCGATGAGTTGTACATCAAGCTATACATTTCCATCCATACGATATGCACATCACCAGTAATACGGAAAGCGGAAAAAGGTTACGTTTTATGAGATTTAGATTAATGTTATCCAAACTCGCCCAACAAAATATTCATCCGTCAGTTAACAAGACAAGACTGTGTTCATCTATAAACTTTCTTACCAGCAGAAACTTCGTTTTTTTACGCGGACATTTTAACTTTGAAACTTCGGGGGATAATGTTATCGTTGTGTAGGTTCTAAAAAATTAAAACTAATTACTTATACATAGAAACCGTTATTACAAATTACAAAAAAGTAATTGAAAATTTAAATGGCGTTAGAATAAATAGCAAAATAACTTTATTGTTTCATAAAAATAAGTTTCTCTAATTTTCGCCGATTTCAGCTGGGAGTACGTGTTTTGGGATGGAGTTACAAGGATGAAGGTAGGTAGACAGACTTATTCACTGTCTAACGCAAATGATCTAGTTATTCTTTATATGCCAGCATTTGTCTATACATAACCTCCTCTAAGACTCAAGAAAAATTCTAAAATAATAATTAAATGCTATAAATTTGTTTTAAATTTTTGCGAAAAACGTTTTAAAATTACGCCTGAACGGGTCAGCATATATCATATGAGTTTTTCAGCGACACAAACGCATAAAGCATAACAAGGATTCAAAATAAAATTTGTAGCATATTCAGTAAGCTGGAATTTTCAGATAGAATTTGAAGAGATCTACACTGATCACCAACTAATATTGGCGAAATTTTCAGCCTACAGAACATTCGACATACTAAGTAAGTTCGCTCTAAAATGAAGTTAGCTACGAAGGTTGTCAAACCACTGCCATTTATTAATCAAACCGTATAATTTACGTCTTAGAGATGATTCAGTTTTTTTAAATAAGTGAATGCTCTTCACTAAAAATGCAGATAGATATTAACGTTTTCTTCTTACGAATAAGTGCAATGAACTTGGAAATAGTGTCCCGGAGCAGCTTAATTCACTGCAAATAAGTTAAATCACAGTGACATTAACATTGTTTAGTCGCTGTTTAATGGCGAAGATCAGTATGGGGTAGAGGGCAAATGCGATCAGTGCAAAAAAAAAATTCCAGCCCCAACATATTAACTGCCTTTTGCCGTTGTAACTGCCAAAACTACGTCACTTCTACTACATTTAGCTTTTTCTACATAAGCACTTGTTTTGAAATGTTAGTACACGTTTTATGACAATGATTTAATACAAATGGCNTCTGACAAAGATTTAATACAAATGGCATATACTTTCAACTACGGTTAATGCTTATTTTCTTATACACTCAAAGATTGAAACACAATTGCTTCAAATCAGCGAATTCTCCTACAGAACTGCTCCACTTGAATCAGCAAATTCTACTGATAGTATTAATTGCAGGAATTCACTGATTAAGCATAGATTTTTACTGATTACTAGTGAATTACACTGGCCTGGCAGTGCATTCCACTTATTCACCAGTAGATAACACCTCATTGTCTGAAGATCCAGTGAAATAACAGTACCGATTGAAATCGCACATTCAGATGTAGATTGTAAAAACATGAGTGTAATGAACAAAAAAAAATTTATACTAACATCAATGTTACGGTTTGAACACGTGATTTTGACAGTCCCGTAAGCAAATCTTAAAGCCGTATCTCGGACATGAGCATAAAACATGAAATATCCTGTATCGTTTTAAGTAAGTCCAGTGGAACAGTCGTCGCTGGATCTCATTCAAATATTAGTGTTTTGGTGAAATGTCAACTGTGTCAATTTTAGGATGTATTATTACCAAAATAAAAATGTATTTTAAGCCTGTTTACTAATATTTTAGTTTTTTTGGAACAATTGCTTAAATGTGTAATAATATCTTCAGAATAGAACGTACTAGAAGAGTTTTTGTTGACCCGGTGCACGAGCAGAACTCACAGCTCCGGCCACAGAAAGGCGCTGGCTGTTGTTGCGCTGGCGTCTGCCCGTGTACANCTCCGGCCACAGAAAGGCGCTGGCTGTTTTTGCGCTGGCGTCTGCCCGTGTACAGCACGGGCCATAGTTTTTCTTATTCTTCAGTACAGCATGTGATGATAACCATACCGTATTCGGAGTTTTGAAACGTAACAGAGTGTCAAAAGTAAAATCGCAATAAATACAATGCTGAGAATGTTATATGCATAATTAGTTTCATTGGTTTGCCAGTAGCCTTGCTTAGTAATGAAAGCTATTGAAGTTCATTTTAAAACAAATTAACTTGTGTTGTTCCATAAAAATTTTATGTCTTGACCTCGTCACTAATTTTGTATTTTCGATTTTGTACTTAAGAACTTTACTTGCCTACCACGAATGCATTTGTGATTCCACCATGATGGTAATTTNGTATTTTCGATTTTGTACTTAAGAACTTTACTTGCCTACCACGAATGCATTTGTGATTCCACCATGATGGTAATTTGTTCACAATATCATCAGACTTTGTGAATTAAACCTTTGAAATATCACCCCATATATGGCGTGTTTGATTGTTTCTTGCATATCTCATGTATCAAAAGCGTTCTATATTTCTTTTAAAATAATAGTATCTTATTTTTGGTTAAATTGATATTTTGCTTATATTTAATCTATAAATTATAATATTTCATTTATAATCAATGCAAATAAAATAGCGATAACATGAGTGTGTTGGTGTAGCCTAGTAAGACACAGTTATTATGCAAAGTATAATCAAATTGAGTGTGCATGAATACGGGGCGTTGTCCGTTTGATGAAATTTTAAAGATTGTGTCAACCTTTGTTTACACGAGGCGGAGGAAAAGCCTGAAAGTATAACTTTAGCAGGGCTTCAGAAAAGTTGGAAGTAACCATACAACGACACGGTTAAATAGAGAGCGAAGCGTCAGACAGTCAACGCATACAGTGAGGGAGGGTCANGAAGTAACCATACAACGACACGGTTAAATAGAGAGCGAAGCGTCAGACAGTCAACGCATACAGTGAGGGAGGGTCACGGAATATAGTATGTCTCGTAGACACATTAAACTGCATTACCAGCACTTGGCGGAGTTTGATAGGGGCCGCACTACAGGTCTGCAGGTAGCCGTAAAGCAGTTACTTGGAATATAGGTATTTCGCTGTCATAGTGGCCCGAAGTTGGAACCAAAGGGTGCGTGAGGGCACCCACACGCGTCATTTGGGTTACAGTGGTACAAGACAGTCCGGGGGATATGGGTCAGAGACTCCCTCGGGAGGAAGGTTTCCGGGCGTTTGAGGTGGTGCAGCAGTACCATGCTATAGTATCCAAGCCCGGTTACCACATTTGACTCTAGAAAGTCAGGATGATGCATCTCTAATAGCCTTGGGTGACCCAAGGCTCCTCGTGCCACCCTTGAAACGCAGATTGGGCTCCACCATCCGTATCCCTATGGGAACGAGTTTCTTCGTGACTGGTAAAGGGTATCTGCCATGACGACTTCAGCCGACAGTTGGTACCTAAGCGCGACCACTTGGTGGGGTGTTGGACCACTTGGCATTCAGGCCGTAGGTGCTCAATACTGGAATTTCATGGTGAATAAATTAAAAAGTATGGGAATAGTCAGGGGCCTATGAGGACTCCTCCGAATGGCTGTTTTGCTGGTTAATGGATATGGTGGCAATGGTGTCAAAGCAATGATAAAAGCATGGAAGAACTCTGGAACGTATGGGTTCCAAACCTACGGAGTTTGATAAGGACGTAAATATTAAATTTCAGAGAAAGGGCGTCTTCTCTCATTCCCGTGTGCCATGGTGGGTCTGTGGTTGTCTATCACTCCTCATGCGTCGTTCACCCTCTGTCTTCTGGTGGGCAGTTCAGTGGTGGGATTTCTGGGTGAGCAACTAGCTGGTAATATGTTTAAGGCTTATGCCTGGTGAGGCTTTAAAGCTCCCTAAACCAAAACTGGAGTGTACTTGAGTGGTAGGCTGAGCTCACCTCCTGGTGCACTAATTGGTGGAAGGGGCTACCTCTGTTCGCCTGGTTCTCACCATAGGTTGACCAGTCGGTCTCTAAAAACCCACTAGTGCCATTGAAAAAAATAAGTGAGAGCATGGGCTGATCGGTTCGGGCCCCACCAGAGGTTCTCCCTGGTGTTCCGATCGCATTGAGGTTGGTCTCGGGCAGGCAGTGGTTAACTCTCTATGCTGGAGGAGGTCTGGAGAGATTCCCCCTCTTAAAGAAAGACCGGGCGGTGAGCGGAANACTGGGCGATGAGTGGCAACCAGCTCCGTTTGTGTCCTGGAGAGACACAAGGAGTATGGATAGAACCCCGGCCAGTCCACACGCTTGGTATCTGATAATGAGGGACTCAGAACCTTGTGCTATGGTGTTTTTATGCTGTACTTGTGAATCAGGTTGGGGTTTCGGATCTGGTAAACTCAGGTGCTAAGCTGGGACACCTGCGATGAGAGAACGTGATCCCTCTCCCCTGCCGATTGGGCGGTCGTAGCGACCGAATGATCTTCGTTTCTAAGAGCGCTATGTAAAAATACAAAAGTACAAAGGTTGAGAAGCCCTAACTGTATGTACAAGACCAACCATACCAATACAGTATCGCCGTGATGCGCGCTGAGCATTCTGTAACCCCCACGACACCAATGCCTACCATCTGGATGTGGTACTATGAAAGTAGGAGTGAAGTGGAGAGGTTTGGGTGGTTCTTAACATAGTCTATGAGGGTGAAGCGAGATAAGTAAAGAGCAGCGCCAGATTGAAATGGTGGGGGAAACGGCAGATCACCGAGAAAACCCTTCGACCAGAGTCATCGTCCGGCACGATTACCACGTGCGAAAATCCGGGAGCGACCCAGCCAGATATCGAACCCGTCTCGCCTTGTTAGAAGGCAAGCGCTCTGGCCGCAGTGCCACTGCAGCCACTACGAAAATAGATACACTTATGGGTGAAGTTTCCGCATTCTCCCCGATTCATAACATCATGTGCCAGAGAGCTGGGCCTTGTATTGCACTGTTACCTTCAGCCTGCAGTTAGGGCTACCAGAGACTCACGATAATTAAAAAGGANGAGCTGGGCCTTGTATTGCACTGTTACCTTCAGCCTGCAGTTAGGGCTACCAGAGACTCACGATAATTAAAAAGGATATTTTCTCCGGAAAAAAGAGAACAGTGCAATTTTATTACCGCCCCAAAATATCTACAATGGAGAACCATATATTAATTCTGCCAAACAGTTTAATCTTAATAATGTTAAAAATAGTTTAATCAAAGTATTATTATTTAAAACAAACCATTTTTAAAAGCTTAGAAAAAATGTACACCAGTAGTTTATATATATGGGGTTTCTAGTGTAATGCATTTTAAATGTGAGTGTGTGGCTATGGCTATGAGTCTTCGGGTCGACTCGGAAGTGCTCAGCAGACCTCGGAAGATCTGGGGACTTCTACTTTGGGTCGACTCGGAATAACTGGCCTACCCGAAGGAGCTCAGCGGTTACATTCAATAACCCTTCAGTCATAATTGTATATTTCTGGAAGCCATATTACTTTTATAGGCATGGGATATGCCAAATCAAATATATGTATTTATTATCCTATTTGAAGGATTATTTTTTCATGTGGCAGAGAACCTATTTATAAATTGGTACACAGTGTACATTTTTTGCTAACTATAACTATAGAATTTTTTTATTGAATATATAAAAATAAAAAAATTAATGCAACTGCAAGGTGGATTTTATTTAACAGATGAAAAATTAAGCTATTTTATTGATTTGAATGTGTATCGAATTTTGCAAAACCATAGAGAACTAATACTTCATATATCTCTCTATATTTCTATATCTCTCGCTCTCTTTTTCTCTCTCTTTCTTTCACCTTCTTCATTCACCCCAGTTTGCCATTTAATCTATACATTTTTCTTCAGAAATTTTTATATGTTGAGTTACATTTTTAAATTCACTACAATAACTCGTGCGGTTCTTTTATAAGTAATGATGACCCAAAACTGAGTAAAGACCACCTCTCTGTCTCGAGCCGTTCTGTAAGCATAGTATGGTTGCCGAAGTCTCCAACTGTCAAATACTAAATGCTCAAAATTAAGTCCCTGAAAGGACAGCACAAGCTATTTGCATTTGTCAAATGCTTGCTGCTTGAAACGACTGCAGTCTCGTCAGTACACAACGTGGTGAACGGAGGTATCGATGCTGACACATGGTGTTTTAAGTAGGAGAAAGAACATTGCCTTTGCAGGAACTTATGTGATTTCTTATTTTCCGAAGTATCACCACACGAATGCTCTGCAGAAAATTTACTGCACAGAAAAATGAACGAGGATGATTTTTCAAACTATCTCTCTCTCTTTTCTCGTGTCGACGAACAGTGTAGCTGAAGTCTCGCCACAATATATAAACAATCTCGTGAAGAATGTGTAGGTCTTGGGTCCATATTCGTCGCAGTCAATCGTAAGCCTTCTATATTTGTAAATTTAAAAAATGTTAGAGAAAAAGAGAGCGCACTTTCCAAACGATTTTTTTTACCTTTAAATGATAAAAAGGAAAATATTCTATACTGGTGTCTATCAAATCTCATTATACACAATTCAGTCTGGAGTCTCATATTTACAACATAAAAAAATACTACTCTATAAAGCCATAGAAAAAGGAAGAAAACCATCTTCGCATATGGTTCTCTTGTCATTAGGACAAAACAAAGCCAATTTATTTACACTCTATGTGTAAAGAGTGTTTTGGTACGATCGTATTGTGTTAAGTTTAACATGCACTGTTTTTAGTTCTTACAATGCAGCTATGTAATAGAAAAATTCGATATTGTCTTGTATGACACACATCTGAATTTCCTTAGCTTTTTTTTGTTTCCTTTTTTTGTTTCACTTGTAGGAGTACATTTTGACACAGAGGTCTACGAATTCCGTCATGATATTGCATCGCACTCGTACTTGATATTCCCAACCACTATCGTGTTTGCAGAAGAGAAGCACTTGTGAGTCACGGGGATACTGCTGGTGTCAAATTCATCGAAGGACCTTGCATCAGTGACTATGTCGTAGAAGTCCTGGGTTAAAATCTGGTACTGGAACGAGTCGGTATCCATATAAAACAGCTCCAGGTCTTCTCGATACCGAGCCTTCATCACGCCGTAATGAAATCTGTACATAAGCATTTTTGACAAGTCGAACTCTGCTAACCCTGCATATATGGATTTGTCGAAAAGTATGGATTCGTGCTGTAGTCCAATAAAAAAAATTATTCATTGTAATTCGATTTGTCCAGGAATGTATCCTTGGTATCAGTTTTTTTTTTTTTGCCTTTTTTTTGCTGCAGATCAGCTACATTTTTGTTAATTTCTTTAGTCCTCCGTCGATTTTTCGAAAATTGCATTATTAGCTAATTTAAAGAAAAGTTTCTTGAATATGTTGTTGGCCGCCGATCGCTTCGCACTGTTGAGCTCGATATAAGGGAAAAGGTATCCTTCTTGCTCGACTACTAGAACTCTGTAAATTTTCTTTGTCCTTAATCCATGACATAATTCATGTTTTATGTTGCGCAGTGGACAATATAGCTTTTTTTTTTATCTTCGAGAGTAGTCGTCCGTTTTGGATGCTTGGAGCTCCAGGTATGCTGGTTGACATGTAGAAAATGTATGTATTTGTGAACTTCATGCAGGGCTGCGATGTACTCGACATCGACCTTTAGGATATATACAGTGTTACCATCGTTGGGAACATCCATTACACCAATGTCTGTGCCAAACCACCTGAAGTTACATACCGGGAGCAGCAGCGACATTGTCCATCCATGCATGTTGTTGGCATCCAGGTACAACAGGTATGCCATTGGCTTTCTTGGACCATATGTTTCCAGCACAAAGGTGTTGTTTGCCACCACAAGTCGCTTGATGAACTGTGCCACACCACCATGGATCCCTTCTGCAATAAACATATGGATGTTGTAATTGGTGAGNCAAGTCGCTTGATGAACTGTGCCACACCACCATGGATCCCTTCTGCAATAAACATATGGATGTTGTAATTGGTGAGTAGCTCCATATTTACCCCTGTCATCTGAAGCATGACATCAAAAGCAAACCTTGGGGTGCTGACGTAGTGAGCACAGTCGAGCTTGTATGTGGAAATACACAGGTACCTGAAATTTTCAAAGTAATCGTCCAGGATGAGCACCTATGCCTATAAAAGTGATATGGCTACCAGACACATACATATATGGTTGAAGAGTTATTAGATGTAACCGCAGAGCTCTATCGGGTAGGCCATCAATCCTGAGTCGAGCCGAAGTAGGGTTCCCCAGATCTTCCGAGGTCTGAAGAGCACTTCTGAGTCGAGCCGAAGACTCCCAGCCACAGGCATAGCCACACACTCCCATTTAAAATACGTTGCCCCACAATCCCCATACATATATATAAACTAATATTATAATTGCGAAAGTGTGTTTGTCTTTCTTTCACGTCGCAACGGAGCAACGGAACGACGTGATTTTCTGTACAGAGATAGTTGGAGGGCCGGGAGTGACATAGGCTACTTTTTATCCCAAAAAAAAAATCTCATTCCCTGAGGAAAATAAAATTAGTAAAAATTGCGCTCGGGGTACAATGCTGCGTCAATGTAAGTTGTTAGTGTATGACGAAAGCACAATGTCACACAAAAAANAAATTGCGCTCGGGGTACAATGCTGCGTCAATGTAAGTTGTTAGTGTATGACGAAAGCACAATGTCACACAAAAAATCGATAGAGGCCATAAACCAAACTCTACAGGATAAACGAAACAATACAGACATTATGGGAGGAATGGTTGTATTACTAGCTGGTGACTTCCGCCAAACTCTACCGGTGATTCAGAGGGGCACACCTGCAAATGAAATCAAAGCCTGTCTCAAGTCGTCAAGCTTATGGACAAATGTCAAGAAATTCACCTTGGCGAGAAATATGAGAGTGCACCTCTACAATGACGTTCATACAGGACATTATGCTGATACACTAATAAAAATTGGAGATGGGTGGTTAGAAACAGATGCCGAGGGTTGTGTGTCACTAACGGGGGATTTTAGTAATTTGGTGCTGAGTGATACGGAACGGATTGCTAGCGTTTACCCAGATCTAGAAAAGAAATATAAATGATGACCAGTGGCTATGTAAAAGAGCGATTCTAGCACCAAAAAATGACATATTTAGTGCTCTGTTCTGTGTTTATGATCAGTGTCTGTCTACTTATAAATACCGTTATTTCTCCCTATAAGTGTGTTTTTCTACAACCACACGAGCAAAGCCGCGGGTAAAAGCTAGTGTACCCACATACACACACACACACACACATATATATATATACATATATATATACTACTTATCCCGCATAAGTTAACATAAAATGAAGGCTAAGTACTAGGAAAATAAACTTGTATGATTACAGCTGTCTTACATATCAAAACATCATACACTTCAGCAAGAAAATCAAATTTAAACTGGAGAAGTGGNACATCATACACTTCAGCAAGAAAATCAAATTTAAACTGGAGAAGTGGAAAATTCGTAAACATTGTTTACATGTTTTACCAAAGAATTTAGAAACTTTTTTTTATGTTATTAACTAAGTGAATATTGGTGACACAGCTATAACAAATTTTGTTGTAAAAAGCTGATAACCTTGACATAATTAGTAAACGAATAATTATTAATGATAAGATCACAAAAACCGGACACTTTTTATCANAGCTGATAACCTTGACATAATTAGTAAACGAATAATTATTAATGATAAGATCACAAAAACCGGACACTTTTTATCATCATGAAGAATTCGGCTGGATGTGCAAAATGTCCTTCTGCCATAATTCTGGAAACCCTACTTGCGGTCAACAATAGTGATATAACGCGTGCGAATTTTGTTTANAGCTGATAACCTTGACATAATTAGTAAACGAATAATTATTAATGATAAGATCACAAAAACCGGACACTTTTTATCACCATGAAGAATTCGGCTGGATGTGCCAGATGTCCTTCTGCCATAATTCTGGAAACCCTACTTGCGGTCAACAATAGTGATATAACGCGTGCGAATTTTGTTTAANATGTCCTTCTGCCATAATTCTGGAAACCCTACTTGCGGTCAACAATAGTGATATAACGCGTGCGAATTTTGTTTAAATACTGTATTTAGCTATTTATGGCTGTCACAGCATCAGAAAAATCAAAGGCATAAAACAGGAACGAACATAAGTTTACCTTTTCAGATAAGCATATGTCGTAATTAAAAAAAAATTCTTCCGATACACAACTACTATTAAATTGTGTTAATTCGCATTGGAATATTTATCCTCATAAATTAGAGGAATGGAACATCAAGATAATCATCCATCGCCCAGTGTCTTAAAATACAGAATAATAAAATACACTGAGGCGACAAAAGTCATGGGATAGCTCCTAATATCGTGTCGGACCTCCTTTTGCCCGGCAAAGTGCAGCAACTCGACGTGGCATGGACTCAACAAGNATCGTGTCGGACCTCCTTTTGCCCGGCAAAGTGCAGCAACTCGACGTGGCATGGACTCAACAAGTCGTTGGAAGTCGCCGGCAGAAATGTTGAGCCATGCTGCCTCTATAGACGTCCATAATTGCGAAAGTGTTGCCGGTGCAGGAGTTTGTGCACGAACTGACTTCTCGATTATGTCCCATAAATGTTCGATGGGATTCATGTCGGGCGATCTTGGTGGCCAAATCATTCGCTGGAATTGTCCAGAATGTTCTTCAAACCAATCGCGAACAGTTGTGGCCCGGTGACATGGCGCATTGTCATCCATAAAAATTCCATCGTTGTTTGGGTACATGAAGTCCATGAATGGCTGCAAGTGGTCTCCAAGTAGCTGAACATAACCCTTTCCAGTCAATGATCGGTTCAGTTGGACCAGAGGACCCAGTCCATTCCATGTAAAAACAGCCCACACCATTATGGAGCCACCACCAGCTTGCACAGTTCCTTGTTGACAACTTGGGTCCATGGATTCGTGGGGTCTGCGCCACACTCGAACCCTACCATCAGCTCTTACCAACTGAAATCGGGACTCATCTGACCAAGCCACGGTTTTCCAGTCGTCTAGGGTCCAACCGATATGGTCACGAGCCCAGGAGAGGCGCTGCAGGCGATGTCGTGCTGTTAGTAAAGGCACTCGAGTCGGTCTTCTGCTGGCATAGCCCAGTACAGCCAAAGTTCGCCGCACTGTCCTAACAGACACATCCGTCGTACGTCCCACATTGATTCCTGCGGTTATTTCACGCAGTGTTGCTTGTCTGTTAACACTGACCATTCTGCGCACACGTCGTTGGTCCCGGTCAATAAGTGCAGGCGGTCGGCCACTGCGTTGTCCATGGTGGGAGGTTATGACTGAAATTAGGTATTCTCGACACACTCTTGACACTTTGGATCACGGAATGTTGAATTCCCTAACCATTTCCGAAATTGAATGTCCCATGCGTCTAGCTCCAACTACCATTCTGCGTTCCAAGTCTGTTAATTCCCGTCGTGCGGCCATAATCACGTCAGAAACCTTTTCACGTGAATCACATGACTACAAATGAAAGCCCAACCAATGCACTTCCCATTTATACATTTTGTACGCGATGCTACTGCCATCTGTATAATTTAATATTGCTATCCCATGACTTTTGTCACTTCAGTGTACATTTCAGGAAAAAATTCTGCAGTGTTTTTGTCAATGTCGAATGTAATGATGACCTTCACGTACACCATAGAATAAATTTCGTTGCACTAAAATCTTATATACAATCATTATTCCTTTAAATACAGTTCTTCTCATAAATATGATTTAATTGATAAATTTGTTTTATTGTTTAAATTGCTTTATAGCAATTTGTATTTTGAGTTTTAGATAATTAGTTATTGCTTCCAGCTGTGTTGTTCAACATTTATAACGTCTTCGAGCAGTTTTCCTTTATTTGCACTTGGGCTTAAAAGATATAATTAACATTTTGAAGTCAATCAAATGTATCCGCAAAATTGTTATTTGTACAAATTACGAATAATAACGTAAATTTAAATGGTTGCGAAGAAACGGACAAATAAAGCACTGACTAATGGATACTTACCGGTATTTGCTACCCTTTCAATANTTAAATGGTTGCGAAGAAACGGACAAATAAAGCACTGACTAATGGATACTTACCGGTATTTGCTACCCTTTCAATATATTTAAAGCAACACTGCCTATGTAAAGACATTTAGTAAAAAGTAAAGAGTTTTTCAAAAAATTCTGAAATCGTCGAAAAGCAGTATTAAAAATTAATAAATATTAAGCTGGCCGTGCACGTAAGATAAATAGAAATAAAGACAACGGTAAGAATGTTTGTACGCTTCTGCGTAGAACTGCAACATATGGTACAGTTCCCATTTGATCCAGCTGTTCAGACAAGGTGAACATACGTATTGTTATGAGTCTTATCTGCTCATAAACTATTAGGATATTGAGGGAGAAAATAAGGTATTAGGATAAGCTCAGAATAAGAGGACTTATAGAAAGAGTTAATAGAGTATTTACTTTCGTTCTCCAACAGTTATAAGTTGTTACATAGATAATTGAGACAAGAGTCCAACGAGAGAGAGAGAGAGAGAGAGAGAGAGAGTGGGAAAGGAAGGTAATTAGGTTAGAGAGAGCATGATAAGAAGGAGCTGACCCGAGTCTCGCGCCCAGCCCTCGTTGCCTTGATGTTGGACGTCGCCGCTCCAGGACCCGCGGCTGACCCGCCTGATGACACTCGCCGACTGTGTCGCTCACAGTCCTCGGAGTCCAGTCCACTCTTCGCGCCCCTTCACGTGTGTGTTGACGTAATTCGTTCTGATTGGCTCCCGTTGTGCGCCGGAGGCGGAGTGTCCTCGTTTGTTCTAATTACACTGGAATGCCCTTAGGTTAGCTGGGCCCACATTTTCTGTGTTCCTTTGCGCAATTCTCCGATGGTTGCTGAATTCGATTTCAGCCCGATGTTATGCTATACAAACTTGTCTGTTGCCTCCTTCCCGGCTTTTGCTTAAACAGGTGTTGCAAAACGGGGCCATTCTTAACAGTATACCGTGTCTTGGCATTTGGCACCAGCCAAACNCCCGGCTTTTGCTTAAACAGGTGTTGCACAACGGGGCCATTCTTAACAGTATACCGTGTCTTGGCATTTGGCACCAGCCAAATTATGGGTTCACTGCCCCGTGTGTCAACCACCAGAGCAGAGATGACGGCATGTACATTGGCGCCGTAACCGGGAAGTACGCAGAGATGAGCAGTGGAGCGCGTCATCTACAGCGACGAGTCTCTGTTCTGCATCACAACAGATGACCGTCGCATACGAGTTTTCGGAAGGTGAGCAGACGCATCCAGCCAGTGTTGTTGAGGGACACGCCGGCGTTACGCCTGGCATCGTGAGGTGGTGTAACTTCAAGACACTTCTGGTACGGTTCGGGGGACTGTGTGTTAGTGATATCCTGTGTGTCTTCATTTTTATCCCTCATAAGACAACACCTTGATACAGTATTCATTAAAGACGAAATTCGTCCACACACTGNGTGTCTTCATTTTTATCCCTCATAAGACAACACCTTGATACAGTATTCATTAAAGACGAAATTCGTCCACACACTGCACGCGTATCTTTGTAATGCCTGCGTCATACTGACTTACTCGTGTGGCCCGCAAGTTTCCTAGATCTGTCTCCAATAGAATGTGTGAAGGACCATCTCAGACGTCAACTCTGACTGGGCGCCGATCTGCAGGATCTCTAGAGCCGGTTGCAACAGCTGTACGACTCCCTTCCGAACCAAATCTGCACATGTATTCAGACTCGAAGGGTTGCTTTATTCTACTGGCATGAGATCAGCAGTCTCCCCGTACTGCCAACTCTGTGGTCAGTGTGGTTTGATACTGTAATCATTTGAGTAAAGTCACGTGGCTTTTCAACAGGTGATGTTTCATTTCAATTCCACTACTCATTCAGTAGGCTGTTCACTATTAACTAAGCACTTTCTAAATCANAACAGGTGATGTTTCATTTCAATTCCACTACTCATTCAGTAGGCTGTTCACTATTAACTAAGCACTTTCTAAATCAGCCTTTGAAAAATGCCACAACTCCTACTTTCATTTATGTTAACGTACACACTGGCTGGCATGCACCCAGGAAAGTTGGTAACGACGGACGGGAAATAGTTCCATTTTTCAACGTTGAATAAAAAGACTTGGGTAAACATTTGTGAATACTGAAACCATGTATTATATTTTATGCATTGTCAATGCGTATAAGTGTAAGAATCAGCAAATGTGTAAAATATTTGCTATTGTGAAAATTTCATAATTTTACTTAAAGAACGCACGAATACAGCAATCAGGCCCGTGGCAAGGTTAATTGCGCATTTGGTGAAAGAATAAGAATACACTATGTGCATACAAGCAAATCTTAAGCAGAGCTGTCAGAAGTGCTCACTTTACCGTGAACAGCCTTTGGGTGTTTTATCGATGAGTGTATCATAAAGCGACAAATGTTTTGTGCAGCTCAGTGATAATCTAATATATAAAATTCTCCCGTCACAGTGTTAGTCACTGAACTCCTCCGAAACGGCTGGACCGATTTTTATGAAATTTTTTATGTATACTCGTTAGGTCTGAGAATAGATTTATATATATTTTTTACACCCCTAAGTAATAGGGGTGGCCACCCCCAAACAATTTTTTTTATTGTTTGAACAAAATTTT
>NQII01000276.1:964253-976162 GCA_002778355.1 Clitarchus hookeri | reverse complement strand
GGGGGCTGCGTGCCAGCTCACAGGGCGAGGGATGCGTGCCGGCTCACAGAGCGGGGGATGAGTGCCGGCTCTCAGGGCATGGGTTGCGTGTACAGGTCCTAGGTAAGGTGGGGTCTGGTCTATTCTTGCGTGTGTCCGGGGCACATTGTTACATTTCA
This sequence comes from Clitarchus hookeri, assembly GCA_002778355.1. Taxonomy (NCBI): domain Eukaryota; kingdom Metazoa; phylum Arthropoda; class Insecta; order Phasmatodea; family Phasmatidae; genus Clitarchus; species Clitarchus hookeri. The sequence continues at coordinate 976,004 of NQII01000276.1, read as the reverse complement.
AATGTATTAGTAAATAAAGAAATTCTAAAATAACGAAAAATGTATTTATTGGGCTGGTAATCGAAAGAGCACGAGTTTGAGTCCAACATCCAACAAGGAAATTGGCTGATTATAATATGAAATCAAAAGTAATAAATACTAATGAACTTAACACAATTTCTCTTTATTTTTTAGTTGATGACTGAAATTAATTTATAACTCTGGTAACCAACGTTGGCAGAATATTGTTTATTAGTTCGCAACTTTCTTCTTGTGACCTACGTATTACAGGCTTTTTTATGTTACTTTCCAGATACATCATTAATATCCTTCCAATGCAGCAAGCCATCTGTCATGCACATTAAACTGTACGTACTTAAAAGCTAAATCTCGTTTATGAGCANTCCTTCCAATGCAGCAAGCCATCTGTCATGCACATTAAACTGTACGTACTTAAAAGCTAAATCTCGTTTATGAGCATACATTGTTTACAAGCGCTTAACATTTAACTATTGCCCAACAGATTTACATCCAAACTAACTGTTGTATGTGTTTTTTTTATCTAACTTCTACTGCAGTAAATATACTTTGGGAAATTACACATAAAACCAAGTTTGTTCCCATTCCCATTTATTCGTAGTGATAAGCTTTGTGTTATGTATGTACTGGGAATAATGTTAAGGGTAAAGTTTTAATTTTAATATGTAATTATAGAGAATTATAAAATCTGGAAAGGGGTCGTAATGAATAGCGTCATGGGTGCCAACCGAATGATTTTTGTGAAGGGTGATTTTTTTTAACACTTTTGGGACAGAAAAAAAAGGTTTAGCTTTCTGAATTANTTAACACTTTTGGGACAGAAAAAAAAGGTTTAGCTTTCTGAATTACGCCTTGAGAAAATAATCTACACGCCCAGAATGCGGGGCAAACTAAGACCCTTTTTATTCAAAGTTAAGACATGGAACCACTTGCCCCCGGTTGTTACCAACTTAACTGGGCGCACACCAAACATTGTGACAGATGGAATATATGCAGGCATGGACAGTGTCATTTTGCAAAGGTTAGTTCACTTTATAGTCAACAGCCTTTACTAAAATTTGTCCAAAATAAGATGACATAAGAAGGCAACATTTCGCAACCCTGAGATTCTTCTTCCAAGGTACCGGGTATATTTTTCTGCCAACTAGCTCCGTAATTGAATAATACTACCAATAGAGGGTCACTACAAAAACACACACGATCACCACTCTTAATAAAAATTGGAACCGTCAACACGAGCGCCCGGAAGGTGCTAAAACAATTTACTAGTTTAAACGAAATCCCTGAGAGTCTGCAACTGGGCACATAAATATGTGCCGCTAGTTGCCTATATTGTAAGGGTTCCCGCCCACAGTCAGCTTGCGGAAGTTGCTACATGGGAGGCTGAGGGGAGCTTGACGGATACATGTATACAATCCTAANCGCCCACAGTCAGCTTGCGGAAGTTGCTACATGGGAGGCTGAGGGGAGCTTGACGGATACATGTATACAATCCTAAAACGATGGACAAATCTGTTTCCATATTTCAGACCCGCGTGCCTAAATGAGAATAGTAAATTATTCTCAAAGACCACAATTATAAATTAATAAATTTGCTGGTAATTATGGCACATCTCTTGCGCACGCATGTGCTTTTACTGGCACACCGTAGTTTTGTGTTTCGCTACCGCCACTGCAGTCGAGCTACACATACTCTTCTCNGCATGTGCTTTTACTGGCACACCGTAGTTTTGTGTTTCGCTACCGCCACTGCAGTCGAGCTACACATACTCTTCTCGTTGGTTCTATTGTATTTGTAATATCAAGTTCTATACATTCAAATACTTCTAAAACAAAACGAGTGTTCCCCCTTCCCTTCCTCAATACATTAGCTGCCACTCTTAACGAGGCTTGTATTTTCTTGATGTGGAAATGTGTTGTGGAAATGTATATGCAGCTATTCGCGTTTGCCCTGTATTCTGGTATGCTGACAACACAAAAACCTGCAGTCTAAATAAACAGACAGTAATAAAATATAAACTTAAAATTGAAACATTGGCAATTCCTTCGAAATCGTGAAAGTTGGCAGCAAATAGGGGACATATTTTACACTGTATCAAAGTTATTTTGGGTAATTCTATAATAAATGTTCTTTATAATTTTAATTTTAAAATAATTATACAATTATATTTTAAAGGATACACATGTTTTGATTACTTAGGTAAATAGCTAAATGTATGTGCTGGCATTTTCAAAATATTTCTTCTTAAAACCAAACTCAACATGAATTTAAATAATTCAGTATGGCGAAAGAGTCCGAGTACTAACATTGCTGTGAAGCCGCAATTCCATTAAATAAGCCAGTACTCCCTGCCATTTTAGTCAGAAAGAGAGATAACAACTTACTAGCAAAAAAAACATCCGAAAGTTTACTAAACTTCAAGTTATACTACAGTTGTCATTTTTATTCCTAAACCCCTGTCACTTGCTAATTGGACGTTGCCACAATTAGGAGACACTTTTATTCCAAACCAACATGCTCACTATTAGGCCTTGCTTCTGTTTTGCGGGTATGGTTATCCTACAGTCTTCCAAGTCCGACTACGAAAAGAATATAAACGTACGAGAGTTTGAAATCCATCCTGATCCCAAATGAATGCGCGAATTTTCCACGTTGCTAATAAGGGCTGGTGTTTATTTACGTCATAGAGATTAATAAACCTTATATCGAAAGGTGACAGATATTGCCCTCTGATCGTCCCCTTCCTTCCCGGTCTCAAAAAATGGCTCCTTCCTCCTTGTTTGGCAAAGGTGCTCATTTATATAAGTCAGGAAACATGAGATCTGATGGAGCCGCGGTGGTGTAGGGGTTAGACTACACGCCTCCCTTCAAGGCGAACCGCGATAGATTCCCGATAGGGTCGGTCCCGGATTTTTGCATGTGGGAATCGTGTAGAACGATGCCGCTGGTCAGCGGGTTTTCTCGGGGATCTCCCTTTTCTCTCGTCCTTGCATTCCGGTGCTGCTCTATACTCACCTCGCTTCATCCTCATTGGCTCTCAAAACCTCGATGCTAAGAGCCACCCAAATATCTTCACTCTTCATTAGGCCTGATTATCACTAGTTAAAACACTTATGCNTCCTTCCAATGCAGCAAGCCATCTGTCATGCACATTAAACTGTACGTACTTAAAAGCTAAATCTCGTTTATGAGCACACATTGTTTACAAGCGCTTAACATTTAACTATTGCCCAACAGATTTACATCCAAACTTAAACTGTTGTATGTGTTTTTTTTTTATCTAACTTCTACTGCAGTAAATATACTTTGGTAAATTACACATAAAACCAAGTTTGTTCCCATTCCCATTTATTCGTAGTGATAAGCTTTGTGTTATGTATGTACTGGGAATAATGTTAAGGGTAAAGTTTTAATTTTAATATGTAATTATAGAGAATTATAAAATCTGGAAAGGGGTCGTAATGAATAGCGTCATGGGTGCCAACCGAATGATTTTTGTGAAGGGTGATTTTTTTAAACACTTTTGGGACAGAAAAAAAAAGTTTAGCTTTCTGAATTACGCATTGAGAAAATAATCTACACGCCCAGAATGCGGGGCAAACTAAGACCCTTTTTATTCAAAGTTAAGACATTGAACCACTTGCCCCTGGTTGTTACCAACTTAACTGGGCGCACACCAAACATTGTGACAGTTGGAATATATGCAGGCATGGACAGTGTCATTTTACAAAGGTTAGTTCACTTTATAGTCAACAGCCTTTACTAAAATTTGTCCAAAATAAGATGACATAAGAAGGCAACATTTCGCAACCCTGAGATTCTTCTTCCAAGGTACCGGGTATATTTTTCTGCCAAACTAGCTCCGTAATTGAATAATACTACCAATAGAGGGTCACTACAAAAACACACACGATCACCACTCTTAATAAAAATTCGAACCGTCAACACGAGCGCCCGGAAGGTGCTAAAACAATTTACTAGTTTAAACGAAATCCCTGAGAGTCTGCAACTGGGCACATAAATATGTGCCGCTAGTTGCCTATATTGTAAGGGTTCCTGCCCACAGTCAGCTTGCGGAAGTTGCTACATGGGAGGCTGAGGGGAGCTTGACGGATACATGTATACAATCCTAAAACGATGGACAAATCTGTTTCCATATTTCAGACCCGCGTGCCTAAATGAGAATAGTAAATTATTCTCAAAGACCACAATTATAAATTAATAAATTTGCTGGTAATTATGGCACATCTCTTGCGCACGCATGTGCTTTTACTGGCACACCGTAGTTTTGTGTTTCGCTACCGCCACTGCAGTCGAGCTACACATACTCTTCTCTTTGGTTCTATTGTATTTGTAATATCAAGTTCTATACATTCTAATACTTCTAAAACAAAATGAGTGTCCCCCCCTTCCCTTCCTCAATAAATGAGCTGCCACTCTTAACGAGGCTTGTATTTTCTTGATGTGGAAATGTGTTGTGGAAATGTATATGCAGCTATTCGCGTTTGCCCTGTATTCTGGTATGCTGACAACACAAAAACCTGCAGTCTAAATAAACAGACAGTAATAAAATATGAACTTAAAATTGAAACATTGGCAATTCCTTCGAAATCGTGAAAGTTGGCAGCAAATAGGTGACATATTTTACACTGTAGCAAAGTTATTTTGGGTAATTCTATAATAAATTTTCTTTATAATTTTAATTTTAAAATAATTATACAATTATATTTTAAAGGATACACATGTTTTGATTACTTAGGTAAATAGCTAAATGTATGTGCTGGCATTTTCAAAATATTTCTTCTTAAAACCAAACTCAACATGAATTTAAATAATTCAGTATGGCGAAAGAGTCCGAGTACTAACATTGCTGAGAAGCCGCAGCTCCATTAAATAAGCCAGTACTCCCTGCCATTTTAGTCAGAAAGAGAGATAACAACTTACTAGCAAAAAAAACATCCGAAAGTTTACTAAACTTCAAGTTATACTACAGTTGTCATTTTTATTCCTAAACCCCTGTCACTTGCTAATTGGACGTTGCCACAATTAGGAGACACTTTTATTCCAAACCAACATGCTCACTATTAGGCCTTGCTTCTGTTTTGCGGGTATGGTTATCCCACAGTCTTCCAAGTCCGACTACGAAAAGAATATAAACGTACGAGAGTTTGAAATCCATCCTGATCCCAAATGAATGCGCGAATTTTCCACGTTGCTAATAAGGGCTGGTGTTTATTTACGTCATAGAGATTAATAAACCTTATATCGAAAGATGACAGATATTGCCCTCCGATCGTCCCCTTCCTTCCCGGTCTCAAAAAATGGCTCCTTCCTCCTTGTTTGGCAAAGGCGCTCATTTATATAAGTCAGGAAACATGAGATCTGATGGAGCCGCGGTGGTGTAGGGGTTAGACTACACGCCTCCCTTCAAGGCGAACCGCGATAGATTCCCGATAGGGTCGGTCCCGGATTTTTGCATGTGGGAATCGTGTAGAACGATGCCGCTGGTCAGCGGGTTTTCTCGGGGATCTCCCTTTTCTCTCATCCTTGCATTCCGGTGCTGCTCTATACTCACCTCGCTTCATCCTCATTGGCTCTCAAGACCTCGATGCTAAGAGCCACCCAAATATCTTCACTCTTCATTAGGCCTGATTATCACTAGTTAAAACACTTATGCNAACCTCGATGCTAAGAGCCACCCAAATATCTTCACTCTTCATTAGGCCTGATTATCACTAGTTAAAACACTTATGCGGTCAGATCGTGAATTTTTTGCCTCTCTTACCTCAGAGATTACATAGTAGAGACATGGTGTTTTTCTTTCTCTGTTCAGGATCCACCTGGAGAGTAACCACAAGAATGGAGTGTCACTGGTGCTGGAACGTATCCTGAGGGAAGACAAAGGGAACTACACGTGCAAGGCCACAGTAGACAACAAAGTGGTATCCGCGTCCTTCGAGCTGCAAGTCATAAGTACGTACTTGCATTCTTCTCCAGCAGGCGGTATTTCGTTTAACTCTTTCAGGCGCAGATAAATAGATAATTTAAAGCGTTGCGATGAACTAAATTGTTGTTAAAAACTGAAGAAATGTCACCATAAAGCTAAGTCATATGTCATAATCAGTATAAATGTGTATGTTTTTTATGGTAGCATTTATTTATGACACTAAGGAATATATTCTAATGAGCGAATAAAATCGCCCAACATTTGAGAGCCGTCACTTATTGCACGCTCTAATCTAATGTGTACCATTCACCCTTTATTGTGCACCGTCCAATATACAACGTGTTTCAAAAGGTTACCGGNCGCTCTAATCTAATGTGTACCATTCACCCTTTATTGTGCACCGTCCAATATACAACGTGTTTCAAAAGGTTACCGGGAAACGCAAGGCGCACGAAGAGGGGACAGAATACGGGAACTTTAGACTAAGAACGCATGGTCTCCAAAGTGATTCTGAATCAGTGCACGACGTTGATTGGAACGATCGTGTGTACACTGTGACGATGTTGAATGTTACACAGGGGCATTAGTGCTTGTAGTAGATTCGTCACCTTGTGTTGTTTCAAGTAGTACACGGGTAATTCGTTGGTTCATTTGTGAATGTGAGCTTGCAAGTTGTGAGCGCAGAGGTCCTTCAGTTATTTACATTCCGTAGTACGTTGGTGTAAGCTGGCGTAGTACGTGCACAGTCCACGGTACTGTGTACAGTATGCACATTTTGATGCCGAAGTGCGGAACTTCCTGGACCGCACATATCCTGGACATTCGATCGGAAAAGGCGGTTCACTTGAATGGCCAGCCCGTTCGCCTGACTTTTTGCCTCTTGATTAAGTATTTCATTTGGGGACATATCGATATTTAGTGTACGAGACTCCAGTAGACGATGCAGAAACACTAGTTACCGGAATATTTGCAGCATCTGACGTAATTTGTCAAATGTACGGAGTATTCGAGAAAATGCACCAAAGTTTCATTCTGCTGGGCAATGCCTNGCATCTGACGTAATTTGTCAAATGTACGGAGTATTCGAGAAAATGCACCAAAGTTTCATTCTGCTGGGCAATGCCTGCATTAAATGTGGTGGTCATCAAATTTAACAACTTTAGTAAATCCAAGAATGTAACTGTGCCCTTAGCATAACAAATCGTGTAAACTTTAACAGCATTTCATTGCTATGTGGTCAAACATGTACACTAGGTCTTTGCAATCAACGTCTTGTACTGATGCTGGATCACTTTGCAGGCCATGGGTTCCTAGTCGAAATTTGCTCTATCATGTCCCCTCTTTATGCTCCTTATGTTTGTCGGTAACCTTTTGAAACACGTTGTATTGACCATCATTCCTGAAAGGGCTAACTTTTACTGAAGGCAATAACATTTTACAATTATACATTGCAATAGGATAGAATTGAAGAACTTGTTCTTCCTAGTTACTTTTTTTTACTGAGCCAAGGGTTGATTGACAATTCCTGGAGTACCCTTGACCCACTAATAAAGAACCGGCAACAAAATTAATTGGTTAAGCACAGCCTTGTCCACAGGAGAAACAACTTGTCACAAGGGAACTTCACTGATGTGTTACATNAAATTAATTGGTTAAGCACAGCCTTGTCCACAGGAGAAACAACTTGTCACAAGGGAACTTCACTGATGTGTTACATAACAGTGGTGTCAAAACTTGCCATTAAATGAACTCGAGAAATGTTAGGGTTTCTAACTTCGGCAATTTTCCAGACAAACCTTTTGGTGGTACTTCTGTACTTAACTATACAATTGGTGGACAGTGTACTTTTACAGTAAAGAAATGCCCCTAAGCTGCATAATTAAGTTTCGTACATTATCACAGCAGTTTAACCTGCTAACAACACAGCAGATCATTATTTAACGAGTACGGGAGACAAACTTACATATGATAACCCAAACAACAGCAAAATTTCCACACCGTGCAGAAGCTGATCAGAAAAAAAAAACCATTTCCAGAGCCTTGTGCAACCAATAATCGAACGAGCAAGCTTACATCTGAAGAGCCATTACATTATTTTGCTTCTGTGTACGTAACCAGTCTACGGCGTAGTCCGTACGTTAGTGGTAAGAGAAAATCATTTCGGGAACAATGCGATACCAGTACTCGATGCCTAAAAAGAACTGTAAGATATTATTTCGTCTTTTAAGTGTAAACATTTCGATAAAAATATTAATAACAATATCGGCTTAATGCTATATCCAAAATTTACTAGTATTGATATTAACCTCTGTAACTTGTAAGCCATATAATCTTAAACTAAATGAGCTGGTACTTACATGAGTCGGGCATNATTGATATTAACCTCTGTAACTTGTAAGCCATATAATCTTAAACTAAATGAGCTGGTACTTACATGAGTCGGGCATGAAAAGAAAGTTTTGAAAATCCACCCTCCTGCCTGCAAGTAGTGTGAATATAACCCGCGACTATCAGGAACTGGGCATAATTTCCTTGCCTGGGACATAAAAATATCAAGGGGACATTTGCAACACACGACAACCAATCAATCGTCTCTACACGCAAGACATCGAACTAGTGTGCAGTGCTTTCGTTGTACTGAGATAACTATGGGCCTTTAACTGGTGGCCCTGTAATTACATTGCCCGAAAGTTTATAGAAATGCTCACTAGTTTCTCAGATATTCGCGTAAAATAGTTTACAGCGGTGTGGACATACAGTTTTTGGCCGTGATGTAGAGCTTCAAAATAAAGTTTGCTAAAATCAAGATCTCACCTTGAAAGTTGTATTCTGGACTGGTTTGAAGCGTGTGCTCTCTTCGTATGAAATACTACGAACACGCTCAGTATTTCATTTTTAAAGCGTATATTTCTAGCTCTCCGCAGCGAAATTGAAGCAACAGTTTCAAGGCGCACACACTCCATTCATCCTGAAAATAGATAGAGTCAGCCNATACATGCATGAACCACACAGAGAGCCATTAAAAAATCAGGTTTTCGTGTACGTTTAAAATTATTCTTTTTTTTTTTCCAGTACATAACTTAAATGACAGAATTGTTCGATAACAAGTATTTTTCGTGTGGCTGTATGTATGCTTGTCTGGGATTTGCAAGAAGTCAGTTAAACCTATACGAATAAAATTTTTATATTTAATTACTTGTTATACACAACAGATAAAATTTTAACATTTTTTTAATTAAAGAAAAATATTATGGGTTCTTCTTGGAAGTGACACACTAATTCTATACATACCGTCTGTAAATGAGAAAGGAGTGGGTGGCGTTATTCGGCAAAATTCAGCATGTCAAAGTTAGTAACAACAACAAAAAAAATGTATTGGCAATTTTAAACTTTGCTGCTTTATGACCAGGAAAAATGTCAGAAAGGTAGTCCAAACAGTAATATTAAATTATACACTATAAACGAGTTGCTCGAAGAGCGTGAGAGGGTGGTTACAATGCAAATCTGGCCACTGTGCTGACGGAGTATTACTAAAAGATAATTAAAGTGGGTAATATGTGACTGCCGTTAAACAGGAGCGGGCGCGTTGTAACATCGCGTCCCCATACCTACACCACTGTTCTCCTCGGAGCTAGTTTGTGAGGGGCCTCCTCGAGCCCCATCGTGACAAGGGTGTCCCAATTGCCCCCCTCCCCAATTCCTTACACCCCCATCAAGCATCTGGGTCCCAGATACCAATTACCGCAAGGGCCGGAATGCGATACCGAGTAGTGGGAGGAGGGTTGTTGAGATGCAGGTGGGGGTTAGATGGTGGGGGTGGAAGGGACGAGCAGCCCTTGTTACCCGGCCTGGACGGGGGTGGGGAGGGGTTCCTATCTGGCACGACCGCAAGGACACTCGGGCAACTGCCCCGGTTATTAATCATGGCACGCTGACAGCAGGCCCGCCACTGCACTTATCTTCAGCAGGCCTTGCTGGCAAGATTACAATTATCTACCCCCTTCGCCCCTCCAGCTCCCTCGGGGCCTACGCCTCGTCAACCCACGGCCGCCCTCGACCCCGGAGGATGCATGCCAAAGATGATAACATCACGGGGCGTAGATCCGCAACAACTCATCTCGGTTTCACGCAGTTTCCAGTCATCTGTGGACCTGCGTCGGCTAGTGCTACTACATACCAGGAAGGAATACCACATCCTCGACATTTCTTAACATAGAAGTAGAGTGGCTGTCAAATAAACACTGTAACAACTCAGGGGAAAATTATCAGGAACGTGTGGTTTATATTGCAAATGAAAGACAATGCATGCATTTTGTAACACTGGAAATATTTTGCTAGAATTTGCTTATTTAGTTGTTCATATAAATGAATGAATAAGAGTCTATTTTCAACACAAATTAATCTTATTTTACGTTATAAACGACTCAAAAAGCACATTTTGCACAAATACCTTCATCAAGAAACCCACTATAACAATTACTATTGTATGTAATAAAAATTATAAGTATTGTAAACAAACCGATTTTATCCACATCCATTCCAGCTAAGGAAATTATCATTTTTATACCTGAAAATGATTTGTATGAAATAACTTATTATAAAAAAATTTGTTATCAATATTAGTTTTTTTATTACATGCAACATAAGTAATTATTATGACTCTCTTGTTGAATGGATGCGTTTTTATTTGGCAAATGTGCTTTCTAAAACACCGAAAATATAAATGCGCTTAAATGTTTNTGGGAACGAAAGGAAGGTTTATAAAAAGGCAGAATGAAAATTGGTTGATTTTTTCGGGAGTTATACGCGTCCGAACAAACGGACACAATATTGATATATATATATATATATATATATATATATATATATATATATATATATATATATATGCGATATTCTTTCATATGCAACATAAATCGACCTTTTATTACTATTTTGTTAGTGTGTACTACATTTCAATGATCCCTACAAATGGTGCAGTAAAGTACAGTGCTCCACTGAGAGCCACTCTACGTCTACCTTAAATTTTTTCGATACGGGTTCACAATTAAACGTCAGCAAATTTACGGCGTTTCTCTTCGCCTTAAGGAATCAACGCCGAAAATCCACGGAGCTCATCACGTAATAGTCAGTTTCGTTGGTACAACCAACGGAATTTTTTTTCGTTTCAAACCCGGAGACGAGTTAATATATTTCCGTAAGCAACAAGAGCTCTACATTTGAGTACGGTGCAGCATTTTCATTACTTCTAGTTCTTACATTTTCAGAGTTATGAAGGATGATATCTTATGCGATTAACATTTTTACTTTCTTGTCATGACATTTCCCTCGTTAATTAAAGATTTATCTCTTCCAGTTGTAAAATGTTGTACTGTTATTTTTCAATTTAATTCGTTATTGCCATAACTGCCAATAACCATAAGATCAATATTTCTGTACAAAATAACTAAATAAACAAAAATACAAAATTTGAATTTCAAGCTGAGTGTTCATCAAGTGTGCGCGAAAAAAACAAAAGCACTGATTTTGTACAATTTACGGCATTACAAGTGGCATAATAAGTGGTGATCAGGAAATCGCAAACGTTCATGTAGTGCTAGGCTGATTTTATCACTTAAAAGTACCTTACTAGACACGTGCTGGAAGACTCAGATCCACTTCATGTAAAATGTATATTAAAAGAAACAAAAAAAAAACACCACACAAACCACTTAATGCATTTCACAAATTACACTGAAGAGCCACAAAAACTGGTACACCTGCCTAATATCGTGTAAGCCCCCCC
>NQII01000276.1:937477-955546 GCA_002778355.1 Clitarchus hookeri | reverse complement strand
CCCCACGACGCGAACTATACGTAATCTACGTACAGGAACGGGAGGGAGTTGTCTCGAGAACTTGTGTGGCAATTAACTTGTTTTAAAGCAATAATAAAACTAGAGATTTTTCTTGAACTCTTAATCATTACAGTGTATTGATTTATTAGGAAATTGGACCTTTAGAGAACAGTGTCAATCACCTTCCTCCAAAACCACAGCTCTGGGAGTTCTCAAGGTTGATAAAATATGAATGAAACATGACAGCGCGTAGTTCGTTGTCCACAACTTACTTAGGAATATTGGTAATAATAAACCAGCATGGTCGTAAAGTGAGCCTGCAATTAAAATACCAAAAAAGAGAAACGCGGAAAAATATGCTTACGTGTGAACAGTTATAGGTTCTCTCCTCTTGTTCGACGTATTCGGCATAATGTGAGCCAGTCCTTAGGAGAAAGAGTAGATGCTTCCAGGCTGGACCTCGATTCTTATTTGCTGATTGTATTTGGGATCACTGACAATTAATTATATGTTGCCAACCACGCAGCAGCAAATGTATTTCCTAATTAATAACTCCAAATTTACCTTTCTAACTTCTGAAATTAAAAAAAAAATTGGCTGTGCAAATATTTTAAAATCTCATTTGAGTGTATTGAAAATTTAATAGTTTTTCCAAGCATATTTTTTGTAAATATTTAAAGAAATAAATTCGCTTTGTTCCTGCAGAGTGGTTATAGATTATATATTATTAAGCTACGCTGATATAATATGTTAATAATGAATTCTTTGTGAACTATATTTGCTCCAGTAACGTTAATGAAATGGTTTAAGTGAAATATTATTAACAAGGAGTCTGTGAAAGTATATGGTGAAGAAGGTGAAAATTTTTTTATTTACTTTGTGCTTATAATTTTTGAAAAGAAGCATTAAAAATTTTATTTCGTACGCATTTTCGTATATAAAGTGTGGATACTCATATAACCAGCTGAGTCTATTTCCGATTTAATGGTAGAGGGATGTAGTTACAAAAAAAAGTCCTGATGTGTACTTTCCTACATAAAATTTGCTTGCTATGTAAAATGAATAAAATATTATTTGGAACCATTAAATTTCCCATTTTTCCTACTGCCGCTGATATGTATTTAAGAGCCACATTCTCAAATTGAATTAAAAGAGTTCGCCACTGATCCCTCTAATTGTTAACTGGCCATCGCATTCGTGCTTGAACTCAGCATTTTAAAGAGAAAAAGGTGTCGCAGTTAATTATATGAACAAATAGATTCTGCAGTGCTACCAACGTTGGAACACGACCTCCATGTTCGAGGTCTTGAGGCATCACCTTCTTTCTGCCACGAGGTTCTGGGTAAGAAACTTGAGTAAACCATGGATGTTTGTGTTCCTTTTTGGTTGTAAGTTCAGNAATATAAAAAATCATCGTTTGATTGCCATTTTTTTTAATAACTGTTTTTAAAACTAAGCGCATTATTCTGGGAGGCAGACTGCTTACGTACCAACATAAACATAATGTACACGTAAAAAAAAGGATACACACGGCAATGACATAATCGAGACTGGAACATTATAACCTGTGGTCTGAAGTCACTACGGGCGTCACTTTACAACATAGGCTACATTGAATAACCACTTTTTTTTTTCATGTTGGTCATCCGTAACTTAACGAGGAGCATAATGTGTCCTAAATGCTTTGACATTTATTTTCATTTTAGACCTGGCCTACACATTTCCCGGAAAAATTTATTTACTATAAAGTTTATTTATGCAAAGATAATACGCCAAACTAGGTTTTCACTGTAAGCTTCTATTTCTATTTTGACTTTACGTAAAATGTTGCATACTTATTATTATTTTTTTAGTATCTAATATTTGTAAACATTTTTTTTTATGGGAGCAAGGACCAATTTTATCAGCCAAAAGCTAAAACAAAACAAGCGACCCACTTCGCTGTCACAACATTTTACCAGACAGAGAATGAAATTCATTAGTTCCTTGGGTTCAACGATTTTTTGTTTATCACTGACAATAATTTTTTTTTAACTTCTTCAATTCTTTTATACACACTTTACACTGAAAAACAAAAATTCTTTGTGATGGCCACAACATTTTTTGTTGGTATTTACCCTGCCAAACACAAACTTTTTTTGCCACCTCAGAGTAAATTTTTAGTGGCCACAAAGGCTTAGTAGCGACAACTAAAATATAATATTTTGTGCTCGCAAAAAAACTTGGCAGGGTAAATACAAACAACACGCTTTGTGACAAAAAAAAATATATTTATATATATATATATATATATATATAGAGAGAGAGAGAGAGAGAGAGAGAGACTTAACACTGTGTGTGCGGTAGAAATTTACTGACCCAACAAGCTAAAAGTGAGTCGCCTATTTTCAAAGCTGCATGACACCCAGATTCGTTGGTCTGCATTCCGATTTACATCCGTTCTATTGGTTCTCACAACACCAGGCACGCTTAACATACTGTACAACGTTCATTACCGGCCGACTCTCTGCCAATACAACGCCAAGTTGAAAGTGTCCACATCCAATGTTGTTTCCTTCTTATAGTAATATACAATCTAGCCTGTTCATTTGAGCCATTAATACTTTGAACGTTGTAGATGTAATGTTACTTTGCAGAGTACCTTACGAAAACTATGCTGGCGAAGTAATATTTCTTTGAGCGTGTCTTCAAAGACTGCAGATGTCGTAATGTAACGACAAACTTCGTAAAACTCAGTTAAATTCATGAGACTTAGGGGCCGCGTTGGCTGAGCGGTTAGACTGCTCGCCTCCCACCAAGGAGAACCGGGTTCACTCCCCGGCCGGATCACTCCCGGATTTTCGCATGTGGAAATCGTGCCGGACGATGCCGCTGGTCAGCTAGTTTTCTCGGGGATCTCTCGTTTCCCCCGCCCTTTCATTCCGACGCTGCTCCATACTCACCTCAATCACCCTCGTATTAACTCTCATGAGAAACCCTCGTAACTCTAAAAACTGGTATTTTACAGGAGAGAGAATAAATATGGGCCTAATTACTTCGATTTCGAAGGCAATTTTTTACTGTTTGAATCACTATTTTTATTGATAGTTTAGATAGGTTAGCTCTTTAACCCAGATTTAAAGATAAATTTGCATTAGAAATAAGAAGTGGAGTTACGAGGTAACCTTTTCTGACTGTAGGTTATTTTCAAACATTTTTCTTAGTCAATTAGTTGATTACTTTTTTTGTGTTATAATGGTGCAGAAGCCTTCAAACAACCAAAAGTGTGATTGGGAGGCGTTGATACGAGGATAACAACGTGTTGGTCGGATGTTCCAGGATCCCGCTACAAGGTAGTGAACGACGGCCTGACAATCATGAATACGACGCTGGAGGACGAAGGCGTGTACGTGTGCAGAGCGTTCCAGGTGTCCCGGGTCACCACCAACACGCTGGAGACGAACATCACCTTGAGGCTGGAGCGTGAGTACCTCGCCTTCTCCAGACCTGCGCGCGTCAACTGGCATTTCTGATGCTGCATCAGTGACTTGCGCCCATGTGCCACGATGTCGGCTGTTCACGGTCAACTGAGCACTTTGAAAGCCCTGCTTAGCATCTACTTGTATGCTCATCGTGAATCCACCCGCCATGCGTTGAACTAAGGTTTATTCTACTCAGGTTGGGAAGCTCAATGTTTATAGTTCGGCAACTTACGTTTCTCGCTTCTAGGTAAGCGCTAGTGTCGCATTTGTACCGGATATTTTTTATATTTTTTACGTTAAAAAATTAAATAATTGCAATAATCATAAATCAGATATAAGATAACTACGCAACTATGTGAAATATTCCTCTTTTATTATTCAGGTAGCTAAATATTTAAATTAAATGTTACCTCTTTGAAACACTGCGCACCTAGCGGCGGAAATTTTTCCTATGCCAAACTCTGCCATAAGGAAACTCGTTTTGTTCCTAACCTGAATATAATTAACCTTAGTTGAACTAACATTGCCATGCTTGGTCATGTTATTCATGCGTCAATCAAGTGAAACACTAAAATTATTACAAAGGTAATCATTTTAAAATATCACAGTTCGTAAACCGATATGCATTAAAAAAACCGGAAAGCAAAATAAATTATTTCATTATTCACAAATGTTAGCCGAACACATCCGGGGCGTAGCTTACCAACCGTGATCTAATAGAAAAAGAAAGTCAAACGTAGATGGGTTTTAAGTCTAGCTTGTCCTCAAATTAATTCGCGAAAATTCCGGGTCTATAAGTAGAATACATGTATGGAACTACTTTCCCCTCCGTCGTTACAAACTTTAATGAGCGCGTGCCTGTCCGTATGCATGTTAAAGTGTAGGCCCTATGCAGGTAGAGGCAATGACCTTTTTCAAATGTTGATTTAAAAAGTGCTCAATTAACAATGAAATCCATATACCTAAAAGCATAACCGGCTTCATTCAAGCTTGAATCAAACTTGTTATGCAAGCCAACAAGTTTGAATCAAGCTTGAATGTAACTATGTTAAACTTGTAGCAAGCTTGATTAGTAAAACTTGCCGCTAACTCACCTTGGCAACCTATAAGTATAATTGAAGCCATTTACAAGCTTGCCATTAACAAATATGTGCCAGTAATGAGAAATTTGGCTCGAATGAAGCTTGAGTCACACATGATATGGCAACCATTCTTGGCAAAGCAAATTCAAATAAAATATCAAGCTTGCTGCAAGCTTTCATGCTATCTGAGTACAATGTCGTGTGCATTCTCCGGTGGAAACTTATATGAGACATGCTATCAGAGTCTGTATGCAAGCACATGTGAAGTAATTATGGAATAACTTGTCATACGATAGGTACTTGCTGCTACACGAGTAAAGGCGGGTGCATTTGTTATGATTTTACTTTTGCAACTCTGGTAAAGGAACTGACTTCACTCACAACTTCTGCAGAATATATTCATACACATAGCCTAATTGTTCTGATGCGATAGCTGGTATTTTCTGTGTCAAAAAACTAAGAGTGTTTGCCATAATTTTCACATTCTGTTTTTATAGCATCAGCTCACATTTTATTGGTTTTTTATTTACTATTTACTCTTGTCTAATGATTTATCACTGTTTTCCACAATAAAATTACAACTGCCACGAATACCACACTACATCGCCCTCTCTCCGATTGGCTAAAATCTCAATCTTGTAGGAAACTTTCCATCGAAAATTTGAAACGACCAATTAAGAAGTCCGTGAAAACCACAAGCAGTCAGCTAAATATTTTATACAACAATCCATTCAAGTGGCCATGCAAGCTTGCATTGAACCGTCAAAGGAAACTTATATCGTGGCACATGGGCATTACTATAGTCTGTTATGAACGTAACTAACCCCAGCTGCAGAATATATAAACATACAGAAGGGAAATGGGCGTGACGGTTTCTTCGACGTGGGCGTACCCTTTCGGTAATTGGCTGCTGCGCCAGGCTCCGGGAACTGGCCTCTTGCCTGATTGACTGTTGCGTGCTGCGAAAGGTTCCCTATTGGCTGGGCTTCCTGCTAGTAAGCTACCAGGCATTGATTGGCGAATGACGTAGCACCGTGTTGTTGGCCGGTGACGCCATTTTGCTGGCGTGTGCGGCTGGAGTTCGCGGTATAAGCGGCCGTTTCACCTCTGTATACTTACCTACTCTCAGTCCTAGCCTACACTAGGATCCTGTTGTGTTTGGGTGAAGACTGCATTTTTCAGTATTATATGCACACTCGCACGGTATCTTGAATAAATTTAAAACACGGTTTTGGTTCTCAGGTTGTAATTCTTGCGAACGGTGAGAGAATGAGAACGTTTTAAGACGACGCTGAACAGCTAAGTTTTTTTAGCGGCAATGGAAATGGAGCGAGCTATATATGGAGTAACGAAGGGATACAATGGAGACGAGAACTTCCGAGAAAGCCCACCGGCCTATGTCGAAGTCCATCGTGTTTTCTACATGCAAAAATGCGGGTCGATACCTCGCAGGGAATCGAATCCACCTCGCCGTAGTGGAAGGCCAGCAGTCTGGCCCATAGACTGAGGATAAGTAGACTGATCGTCGCCTCCTGCGTATGTACACAACACTGATGCAAGACGCGTTCTAATAATTATTTTCCGTGTTTGCCATTTGGTTTTATAAAAAGAAAATCAGCACTTTTAGGAATAATTATATATAACACGTTATGTAACTCGATCGTTTCGTATTTGCATTTCAACTTAGTCAAAAGTTGGAAGTCCTTCTTGAGATCTACTTGTATGCACATTGAGAATTCTTCCACCATACGTAAAATTAACATCGCTAAGGGTCTCTGCACTTTATTGATGCATCAGTCATGTGAAACTCTGGAATTATTAGTAAAGTAAACATTTTACAAATTTACTCATACTTACACTTATATACATTAAAAACAGAAAGCAAAATAAATGATTTCAGTATACACAAATGTTTACACAACACTTTTAATTCACCNTATATACATTAAAAACAGAAAGCAAAATAAATGATTTCAGTATACACAAATGTTTACACAACACTTTTAATTCACCGTTAAGATATAGGATTACTTCCCCTCCGTCGTTGCCGACTTCATCAGGCGCTTGCCAGTCAGTGTACCCATTAAAATAAATGCAGGTAGGGGCAGTGACATTGTTCAAAGGTTTATTTTAAAGTGCTCAAATAACCTGAACAGCCAATAAACATCAACCCAAACATCAGCAGTAGGTACGTGGTTTTGACATTTCTGTAGGAAACAAAGAAATTTAACGCTGGGACACGGATAGTGATTACTGCGCAGCTTGTATGCGCACTATATTACATTTTCACTCTACAGCTTGACACCTACACTTTTGCGGCTCCCCTATAATATTTAATTCGTTGTTAAATGAACACTTTTGACAGCCCTGCTTAAGTTTCTTTTCCCCCGCTACTTATCTTTCTGCCCAAGTTCTCGTTTTTTAGATAAACCGAATATCTTGTTGTCACGCCGATTTTCACTCTGATGTTTAGGCTTATTGGCGCACGCCAGGGTATTACGTAAATACACAAGGCTATTTTCCTCGAATTTATAACAACTTTGTTTCTCGACTAGGTAAGTTAAAAAGTACGTGTACAGACTTTATTTGATAATTGTGATAAATGTTGGAAGAAGAAAGAAAGCACTCAGTCTAGGAATTTTTAATGTCGCCAATTTTGTCTAGGTCCTTGTCTCAACCGTGCCACCATCACAACTTAAAAAACAAATTTAATAAATCATTAAAAGTTAAAATTAAATTGTTATGAATCCTAAATTTAGACACCAATTTTTATGAAATAGTTTATATAATATCTGATAAAACCGAAAACATTCAACTATCGTTCGATTGCTACAAGCGCTGAGAAACTTAGCGTGAAGAGATGCCGGAGATAAAAACAACCTAAATTATAAATTACTCTTCCTTCATTGAAAAAAAAACACAAATAAACTAGGGCCTATGCATCGTATTTTGCGCTGATCAGATAACGAAAAGATAAAGTGTAAGTGTAAGAGATGGCATTGAAGCCTTAACATTTCCGGTGTAAATAAATAAATAAATAATTTTAATACATAACAACGAAATATGTATCTAACAGTGAGACGTGAAACTCTAAATGTTTCAATAAATACTGTTTATTTTACAAATAGCGTACNTATATACATTAAAAACAGAAAGCAAAATAAATGATTTCAGTATACACAAATGTTTACACAACACTTTTAATTCACCATTAAGATATAGGATTACTTTCCCTCCGTCGTTACCAACTTCATCAGGCGCTTGCCAGTCAGTGTACCCATTAAAATAAATGCAGGTAGGGGCAGTGACATTGTTCAAAGGTTTATTTTAAAGTGCTCAAATAATCTGAACAGCCAATAAACATCAACCCAAACATCAGCAGTAGGTACGTGGTTTTGACATTTCTGTAGGAAACAAAGAAATTTAACGCTGGGACACGGATAGTGATTACTGCGCAGCTTGTATGCGCACTATATTACATTTTCACTCTACAGCTTGACACCTACACTTTTGCGGCTCCCCTATAATATTTTATTCGTTGTTAAATGAACACTTTTGACAGCCCTGCTTAAGTTTCTTTTTCCCCGCTACTTATCTTTCTGCCCAAGTTCTCGTTTTTTAGATAAACCGAATATCTTGTTGTCACGCCGATTTTCACTCTGATGTTTAGGCTTATTGGCGCACACCAGTGTATTACGTAAATACACAAGGCTATTTTCCTCGAATTTATAACAACTTTGTTTCTCGACTAGGTAAGTTAAAAAGTACGTGTACAGACTTTATTTGATAATTGTGATAAATGTTGGAAGAAGAAAGAAAGCACTCAGTCTAGGAATTTTTAATGTCGCCAATTTTGTCTAGGTCCTTGTCTCAACCGTGCCACCATCACAACTTAAAAAACAAATTTAATAAATCATTAAAAGTTAAAATTAAATTGTTATGAATCCTAAATTTAGACACCAATTTTTATGAAATAGTTTATATAATATCTGATAAAACCGAAAACATTAAACTATCGTTCGATTGCTACAAGCGCTGAGAAACTTAGCGTGAAGAGATGCCGGAGATAAAAACAACCTAAATTATAAATTACTCTTCCTTCATTGAAAAAAAAACACAAATAAACTAGGGCCTATGTATCGTATTTTGCGCTGATCAGATAACGAAAAGATAAAGTGTAAGTGTAAGAGATGGCATTGAAGCCTTAACATTTCCGGTGTAAATAAATAAATTATTTTAATACATAACAATGAAATATGTATCTAACAGTGAGACGTGAAACTCTAAATGTTTCAATAAATACTGTTTATTTTACAAATAGCGTACCAAAAACACCATTTAATTACATGTTTAATGTAAATTTCGCTATTTAGAGTGCGAATTAGTACGAGGTTTGGTGACGTTTTCCGTTTAGAAATAGTGACTTTCACATAATTATAAACTATTAACATATAGCATCTCAAACGCATGTTGCAGATCATTTTCTGATAGTCGGTATAAAAATAGGGATGTGGCAGCTTTCACTTCCTGATCCATGGTAAATTTCTTTCCTCTTAATTTTTTCGTCGGTGTTTAGAAATTGCAGGGGGTGCCGTCTCTTCTGTGTGGAGGATGGTCTAAATATTTCCAGCCAATTTTTTTTCGAAAGCTTTTACAGTCTGTCGTGCCACGTGTGGACTAACATTATCCAGAAGGATTAAGGGAGTGAAGAGATTTGGGCGGCTCTTAACATCGAGGTCTTGAGAGCCAATGAGGATGAAGCGAGGTGAGTATGGAGCAGCGCCGGAATGAAAGGTTGGGGGAAACGGGAGATCCGCGAGAAAACCCGCCGACCAGCGGCATCGTCCGGCACGATTCCCACATGCGAAAATCCAGGAGCGACCCAGCCGGGAATCGAACCCGGTTTCCCTGGGTGGCAGGCGAGTAGTCTAAGCACTACACCACTACACTGTGGGGCGGATGTAAAATGATAGTTGCACGTTGACTCTACTCACATAAATAAAGTACGTCACAGACTATCATGCACGGACGACAGTCACATAGAATTGTTACCTCAGAATCGGCTCAGTGTTGCCAAGCGTAGAACTTTCTGAGAAATCCTCGTATCTTCAACGTAAACGTTCGGTGATAACTTTCAAGAAGTTTTGTACTGAAGAGGAAGAAAATGTGTTTGTAAATAAATGTGTAAATTCACCGGGTTGTATACTGCTCAAACCGAACATAACACGCGTTTTATTATTGCGAAATTTTGTTGCCAAGGAAGTTCCATCGTGTAGGTACAAATGTTTCTCTCGAAAAATAACTTGTGTGAGGGAAGTTGTAGATGATGTAACTAACCACTTTCTGGAATCGGAAGTTATCTGGCTGCCTGCTGTCAATCGCGTATCCGGAGGTGGAAGCAGAAAGACCAGATAACTTACTTACAGCTTCCGATAGGAGCCTGAAAGGAGAATGGAATCATACTGGAAGGGCACAGGAAGACGTCAGTTTTGCCGCCTTCAACCGCTGTTTCTTTACCGCCTTCGCAATCTCAGCGTTTGGGAGGCAAGCGTTCGGTGGCGGATATGCAACTAGCGAAATCATAGACTAAAAAGGAGGTAAAGCAATTTTTGTCTCCCACACGTTTCCCCACTCGCCCATGGCCAATACAACTGTCAAATTCTCATGATTGACTGTGATAAATTTTCAGCAAACACATCCTTTTATACACACAAAATATTTTGAACAAATTGCATGTATTATAGTTGCATTGAAACAAGGCTAGAAGAATTGTACACACATCTCAAAGCAGTTGTACGTGTTCTAATTTCAAATCCTCTCCACTTTGTTTTTGAGAGTACTGTCGGTAGAAAAGCGGGCCAATCTTGGAATACGGCGAGTGTTTACTGAGCAGCTCACATGCGCACTCTACCTCATTTTACCTCTACGGGATAAATGGCGTTATATGTTTTTCGAGTTTAATTAAGCACCTTTCAAAGCCCTGCTTAGAATATGGTTTTCTTCCAACTTTCATCCCTCAGTAGAGATTGCCATGGACCAGACCACTTCATTAATTCATGCGTCAATCAAGTACGTAGCTGCGACATTGTTAGCAACGTATGTATGTTACTAAAGTCTATTCGCAGTATCTTCACACTTTTAAATCAGATTTTTGTAAACTGTTTGCTGGTTTCCTTAATATAATAAAAGCAATTTATACTTTCCTTAACATAAAAGTATCTTATTTTGGTTCAACTGAACTTTTTTCATATATTGTCTATAAATTATAATAGCAGTGTATTTATGTTGGTTTTGGGGCAATGGCATCTGGCATAGGAGCCGAAACATTGTGCTCGGCGAGCAAAGGATGCAGGGATCGGAGTCTGGAGTCGTCCACCATGTTGTATTTCATCACACCCAACGGTAAACTCTTGCCAGTTTTACCTCAAAATTACTTCAGAAATAAATGATTTTGCCCAAAAATCGCCTTTATTCTCAAAACATTTCCAAAAAAAAAAACTGAAAATGTATCGGTTGAGTCCTTAAATGAGCAAAGCAGATTCGAGGCCCCTCCATGCACGTATAAGCCACACAGTCCTCAAAGCAGCAAAACGGATTCCAGGCTATGAGGGAGGTCTCAACCATCACCCACATTCCCCATCCCCGCCCTCTCACACCCCATCTGCCCTCCTCAAAAACCCATCCCCATCCCCTCCCTCAAAATCGAAAAAAAATAAAATTATCAAAGAATATTATAAAAAAAAGTATATTAAAAGTTCTAAAAAATGTTTTAAAAATACCCATAAAATATTTAAAAAATGAGCATTTATAAAAAAATATAACAAACCCGAAACAAATCTACAAAATATTACTTAAATTTTCAACTTAAGAAATAATTTTTTCAAAGATTTCATTGTAATGCTTGTCACCTTCATTTCCCCCACATTAGGGTTCGAGTCTCGTATGCAGATGCCAGAGCACACAGCCTCACCCGATAGGGGGACCAGCAGACGACTGCCCCCCTCCCCCGGCCACTTTATATATATGTGTATATATATATATACAAAACAAATAAATGGTCTAGCCCGCAGGCCATACAATATCCATCCGTTACGTAATGGGAGCTGTAGTAAAGAGAAACTAAGCATTTCCGGGCCTGTGTTTCCTCTAGACGTGAAAATTGTTTCCTCGGAGGATTGACATGTATTTTTGTAACATTATATCTATATAGGCAAATGCAAATTCCTTCAGCTAGCGACTCTGTAGATAGAGACAATGGCAGCTGTTTCTCCGTACTATTACTCGAGCTCAACAACTTTNGCCTTCAGCTAGCGACTCTGTAGATAGAGACAATGGCAGCTGTTTCTCCGTACTATTACTCGAGCTCAACAACTTTTACGTGCACCCTGCAGACAGGGTGAAAGTAACTAACTAAAAAATTAAAAAGTTTAGTAGACTTTTGAATTTAAGAATAATTTGGAATCCACACAAACAGTGCCTAGTTCAAGTCATTCCTTAATTCTGGCACTGCAGAATGGGTGCTCTGAGCGATTTTTTTCGAAACCCTACTCTCCAAAGATTGTTTACTAAAGTCNATTCTGGCACTGCAGAATGGGTGCTCTGAGCGATTTTTTTCGAAACCCTACTCTCCAAAGATTGTTTACTAAAGTCAAATTTTACGAACTGTTTTTTTGTAACATTGAAAACGCTTAACGGCGAGCACGGAAACAATGTCAAGAATTCTGTTGTCGTTTACGTAAAAAAAAGCGTGACTTTTTGGAAGTCGCCCTATTTTATGTTCGCATATTTTGCACAGCAAATTTAACACGTCCATAAAGTATGCTTTCTTAAGGATTTTAATACATNCATTTTATGTTCGCATATTTTGCACAGCAAATTTAACACGTCCATAAAGTATGCTTTCTTAAGGATTTTAATACATTATACGCATAAAAACTATTTATGTTCACGACTAATTAAACTTCAGTGAAGAAGTCTACAAGCAATTAACATACTTTTTTCCTAATACGGAAAGGAGGCCAGGCCTTAATGGGTGCCATTAGCAATGGAAAAAGTTATAAAAAAANCATACTTTTTTCCTAATACGGAAAGGAGGCCAGGCCTTAATGGGTGCCATTAGCAATGGAAAAAGTTATAAAAAAAAGGAAGTAGTTAGAAGTAATGGAAAATTAAGTGAAGAGGAAGAAAATAAACGTCGCATCTTAAGAAAAGNTAAAAAAAGGAAGTAGTTAGAAGTAATGGAAAATTAAGTGAAGAGGAAGAAAATAAACGTCGCATCTTAAGAAAAGTTAACAGCGGTACCGATGTGAGAAGGACGGGATAACGGACAAGGTTAAGTATAATTATCTAATAGCATCCCTGATAAGTGAAAATATGTTTTTGTTTGTGCAACAAATTACTAATGTAGGCCTACTTTAAAATAGCATAAGTTTCGTGTGTGTACAGGGATATCTTGAAGTCTACGTAAAAACTTTCTGAGCTGATTTGTTATGGAAAATGACGCAGAAAGCATAACACCACGTAATAAGAAGTATGACTAGGGACATGTACAGTTTGCGTTATCGTTTCGCGACACACTGAGCTGCAAAATACTGTACGCTCGCTTGACTTCTGCCACTGACCGACAATTTGTGCGGGACGCCCAACGGGACTCTTGTAGCCGACAATAACAATGTAGCCGTGGAGTGGTCAACGTGCCGTAACGCTATCACGTGAGTTAATGTGCCATTGTAAATGACAGCAGCCAACGGAATCAAGGATGGGGCTCAACTGTTTGTAGGACACTGAAGTCTAGCACGTCACAAAAATTATAACGCGAATTATTTTAGGTCTTTACCAATGACCTAACTTGATTATTAAGGCAGAAAATTGGGAATTTGGAATTGGGAATTAAAATCAGATATCTGCAAATGTCATGAAATACGTGAGATGAACCAACCAATTCTTCAATAGTATTAGCATGGTTGGATGGCACCCCTTAATTTCCTAATGACAAATTCTCATTAACTCCGAGTATCAAATCAGACTAATACTTCACAAATTTGTTGTTTCATTTCACATAGTTTTGACATTTTGTAAATAACTGAATTCACTTCCCAATTTTGAAGAATATCTCTCTTTCTTAATAATTACATTAGGTCATAGGTAGGGATCTGAAACTCAGGAAAAAAACCGGAAAAATAGGGGAAAACGGGAAAAATTATTTTTCCCCTTAAAGTATATAAAAAAATAAAAAACCACTAAAAAATAGAAATCTTATCCAGTTTTCCAAACACAAAATTTTATTGTTTATTGATACATGTACGTATTACAAAAAAAAATCAAGATTTTATGAAGTTTCTATGGCTATGAAATGTAATATAAAGATACAAAACACAAGATTAAACAGTGTAATAAACAATGAAACAATATTTTTTCCCGGAAATTTCGGAACTCTAGAAACAGTTCATATTAAGTTTTCTACCTCATTTTCCATAATGAAACATCTCAAAAAGTTAGTACCCGGATCTCAGAATAACATCTGTATATCGTGTACTAATTGATAAAAGGTAAATTTCCGAATGTGTTACGTACCTCAAGCCATGGTTTTAAGTTTAAATTTAATCAAATCGGAAATATACCTAGCTCATCGACTGTTGGGCTGGAACAACCGTCACTCTCCCACCCCCAACATCGTTGACGCAGTCCAATGTGCTAATTCAATAAATTGGTTCTTAATAACCTCAGAGATATCACTAACGGTTGTTGAGGCAACAGCAATAATCCCTCGGGTATTGATTCCCGTCTGAAAGAACACCACGCTNTATGAAGTTTCTATGGCTATGAAATGTAATATAAAGATACAAAACACAAGATTAAACAGGGTAATAAACAATGAAACAATATTTTTTCCCGGAAATTTCGGAACTCTAGAAACAGTTCATATTAAGTTTTCTACCTCATTTCCCATAATGAAACATCTCAAAAAGTTAGTACCCGGATCTCAGAATAACATCTGTATATCGTGTACTAATTGATAAAAGGTAAATTTCCGAATGTGTTACGTACCTCAAGCCATGGTTTTAAGTTTAAATTTAATCAACTCGGAAATATACCTAGCTCATCGACTGTTGGGCTGGAACAACCGTCACTCTCCCACCCCCAACATCGTTGACGCAGTCCAATGTGCTAATTCAACAAATTGCTTCTTAATAACCTCAGAGCTATCACTAACGGTTGTTGAGGCAACAGCAATAATCCCTCGGGTATTGATTCCCGTCTGAAAGAACACCACGCTCTTTCCTTCACATTTTTCTTTTTCTTTTTTTCCTCCAGCAGTAATAATTCAGATTTCCTCCGCCGCATATAAAGAGGTGGTGGGGGAGGGGAGTGGCTCCGTTAAGTTACTTTGCCAGTTCCATCCCATTAATAGCGTTNGACCTACCCAACGAGAGCATGACAACGTGTATTACTAAAGGGGTTATAATTGTCGACCTGCAACTTCATTACGAGGCGCACATCGGCGGTGCGAAGATCGGCGCACGCGCTCAAAGGCACCTGGTTCTGTGCTAAGTATCTCAGTCGCGGCGTGGATTCGTGCGATAAGATGTACCTCAGATGTTACCCGAGTTTCGTGCACCGTGTCATATCTGGATATCGTGAAGGCCATTGAACAGTGCCCCCTTCTACGAATCCTTCGCTTTTGGTTATGTGGGTGTCGCACATTTCTCCATCCCGCTGCAGTCACATTACCTGCTGAAGCCACGGTGGCACCTCATCCATAGTGTAGCAAAAAATTCCCTTAGAAATACGTAATATCGCGGTCCAAATTTCTAAGTGTGTCACCTTAAAGGCCAGTACTTCTTCCAGGTATATCCACGAGAGGACTAGGTCCTTCCTCCCCCCACCCTCCGCAAAGGAATTTTGTTAAAAAAGTTTATTAATTTGTAAAAAAATTAACTTATATTTTAATTTTAAAATCTATGGACTTGAGGAATACGTGTCGTCCCAATTTTTATGCCATGTTCGTCCACCATAAATCATTGAAATAATATTATAGTGCATGCCTGGGTGAAATTTACGCAATAGTGCAGCCCCGTAAAATAAGTTAATTTCCTCGGAGAAAGAAACTCTTTTGAAAAGCACTGTTCGAGCAAAACGTATCGTGTTCTAACCCCGAGGTATTTTGGTTGATTGAACGTTCTAGACGTCCCCTGATTAGACGTCATTCATAAAAGCTGCGGCATTAAAAACGTTACACTAACGTCGACATCGAAATACGAGAAGTTGTTTGTTAGCCAACTAATAAGGTTTTTAACATATATTTCGGTGAATTAATTCTTTATTGTTACTGGAAGCTAAAACGTTAATTATTGTATCCACAACATTCACACAGTTGTAGGGCAAGAGAATATGTCAATAGCTAATGGCTATCAATAACTTTTCACAAATTTATCGCAGTTAGTACATTAGTGGTTGTGTATTTTCCAATAAAAACTCTATTGTTTATTATTTGTCATTGAAATAAAAGCAAATGATGGTAAATATTCATAAAAGAACCTTAGCGGCGTAATAAATACACCTTAAACCTCGAATTTTGCTACGAACTTGTACAACATATTTTGTTGCAGGCATTATCTTTTCTTATAATTTGTATTTCATAAAATATCAGCAGTGTTTTCATATTTTATAATGTTAGATTACATAAAATGCATTGCCATGCTCATTGTATAAGAGCTTTATGATTTTGACTGACTGGTTGTTTGTTTCAACTTAGCGTCTATAGGTTATCAACATGTACATAATACAATAATTTTTTATAATTTTTTAAGGCACATATTTATTATTTTAGTTTAAAATTCTTTGCTTTCAAAGTAATGATATTGCTAGAGCAGTACTTAAATAAAATAATATTATCAAAAATCATCTAAAATTGACTAATAACTTATCAAAATGGCGGCACCTGTGCGCCACAAGGGCGCGAGAAGTACCTACGCATGTT
This sequence comes from Clitarchus hookeri, assembly GCA_002778355.1. Lineage (NCBI taxonomy): Eukaryota > Metazoa > Arthropoda > Insecta > Phasmatodea > Phasmatidae > Clitarchus > Clitarchus hookeri. The sequence continues at coordinate 939,023 of NQII01000276.1, read as the reverse complement.
GGTACTTGCGTACTTCACACGCAATTCGGATTTCGAACAGCACTGATGATGTAATTTCCGGGGACAGGTAAGTATTACTTACTTCAGGCGAATTCGGGCACGTTCTATTCAAAAGTGTAATATTAGAAATTATGACCACATAATCCGTTAAATACATTAGAGCAAGAACAAACGTTATAGTAACTTACTAGTAGGTTATTTATAACATTTCTATAGTGCTGTTTGATCGTCTTTTGTATGCAAGTCTTCNGTTATAGTAACTTACTAGTAGGTTATTTATAACATTTCTATAGTGCTGTTTGATCGTCTTTTGTATGCAAGTCTTCAGTTCCGTCGTAATGCCAACTTTCACGTGCTTCTACGGAACGAGAACCAGTAGGGAGGAAGAGGAAACTATCAAGACTTTCCAAAGCATTCAATTAACCTTGAAGTAAAGCCGGTTTTCTCGGCGCCACTTGCTCGTTACTGCAGGCAGCGGCGAGCTCTCCTGCCAACGTAACGCCTCTTGCAATTAAAAGAAGCTCAAAGTGACGCAATTCTCGCTTTAATGAACCGAGAAAACCTGTTCGCGAAGGAAAGTTTCCTTGAAAGCTGCCAGTCTCTGAGTGGAGACAACTAAAGTATGTCGAACTAAGAAATGTTTGAGGCTGGCATTAAACAATGACATTTTATCTCGATTCATTTTTATTCAGCTAAAAATAATTGCAACAATTGAAAAGATTTAGACAATTTTCCGGCCATTTTAATATACAGGACTACTATAAATGATTCATCGGAATTCAAATTGCTGTATTTTCAAGAGTATTACATTGAAAATTAATATTTATGCATGAAAAGAAACGGAAACTCTCCACGTTTTTCTCACGCCCAAAAAAGGTTATATATGTGCCCTTTGGTCGCATGACACATGTCTAAACGATAGTCAAGATCTGCGCACACCTTCTGTAGTATTTCACCATTAATGGATATGACAGCAGCATTGAAGCATTCCCTTGGCTCTGCAAGTGTTTAAGGCTTTGGTGGAACGTAAACATGATCCTTAATGTACGNGCAGCATTGAAGCATTCCCTTGGCTCTGCAAGTGTTTAAGGCTTTGGTGGAACGTAAACATGATCCTTAATGTACGTCAAAGGGAGAAATCACATTGCCTCAAATCAGGAGACTTGATGGTTGGGGAGGAGGGGGGGTTCCCTAACAGAACTNCCAAAGGGAGAAATCACATTGCCTCAAATCAGGAGACTTGATGGTTGGGGAGGAGGGGGGGTTCCCTAACAGAACTACGTCATCCTGACCAACACGCCCAATCTCACGATGCGGAAGTTCATCATTTAGGTAGTGACGAACATTGATTTTCCAATTTTACGTCGAGCGGAGTTGCCTCGTCTTGTTGGAAGATGAAATTCCTGGAGTCAGCGCTCAGCTGTAGGAACAGCCATAACTGCAACATATCCAGCAGGAGATTGTGGTCAGTGATTAGCATTTTGCATCATAAAGCAGAAAAAATTGCAGGATGATCGTTTTTTTTTTTTTTTTTTTTTTTTTTTTC